>JAFLJL010003405.1:12500-15000 GCA_018398815.1 Conus ventricosus | reverse complement strand
CCCTCTCGCTCTGTGTGTGTGTGTGTGTGTGTGTGTGTGTGTGTGTGTGTGTGTGTGTGTGTGTGGTGTGCGTGCGCGCGTGTGTGGCGTGCGTGCGCGCGCGTGCGTGCGTGCGTGTATGTATGTGCCTGCGTGCGTGCGTGCGTGCGTGCGTGTGTGCGCGTGCGTGTGTGTGTGTGTGCGTGCGTGTGTGTGTGCGTGTGTGTGTGTGTGTGTGCGTGTGCGTGCGTGCATGCATGTTGGTATCTGTGGTTGTTGTGTCCCTGTTTTTGTCTCAGTCTTTTTCTCTCTCCAACCCCACCCCCCCCCCCCCCCCTCCCTACGCCCCTACCTCCTCCCGTATTCAACGTCGCACCTGAAACGTAAAAATCACGAAAATCACGAAGAATACCTACCAATACCTCCTAACCTAGCCTACCACTGACAATGATACCTAATAACCTGCCTAACAATAACCCTGCCCTAACCCAACCAAACCCTCGTTGACCTCCGTTGAATTCCCGATCTTGGTAAGTGGCAGCGAGACAGCAAGCATGTGGTCGTTCTCCTCACCCCGGTACTGAATCCTTGTTGAGCTTAGGGGACGGGCGGCGGAGGGGGGTGCAGGTGGGGGGTGGGAGGGAGGGAGGCGTGAATGTGGGGGGGGGGGGGGGGGGGGGGGCGGTTGCCAGAGAAAGTGGAAGAGGAGTGTTGCTCCAGGGGTCGCAAACGGGGAGTCTGAGGCAGTGCCAAAAATTCCATTTTGCTTTTTTTCCCCTCTCGTTATGGCCAACCCCCTTCTGCTTGTTTTTTCTTCCTTCCTTCCTCCGTCCCTCCTTCTTTCATTTCTGTCGTTTCTTATTTTCTTTCATCCTTCCTTTCTTTCTGCTTCTTTCTTTCTTTCTTCCTTCCTTCCTTCATTTGCTTTTGCTTCTTTCTTTTTTTCTGTCTTTTTCTTTCTCTTCTTTCTTTCTTCTTTTCTCCATTTTTTTTCTGGAGTTTTTTCTTTCCTTCTTTTCTTCTTTCTAGTTGTTTTCTTTCTTTCTTTCTTTCTTCTTTCTTTCTTTAATTCCTTCTTTCTTTCTTCCTCTGTTTCTTCCTTCCTGTCTTTCTTTCTTCTTTTGTGTCTTTCTTCCTCGTTTGTTTTATTCTTTTCCTTTTTTTTTTCTTTCTAAATTTTCTCCATTCTGTCCTTCTTCCTTCCTTTCTATCCCTCTTGCTCCGTGTCTCTCTTTCTTTGATTTAAAAAAAAAATCGTATTTCTTTCCCTTTTTGTTGCCTTCTTTACTTCTTTCTTTTCATTTTTTCTTTCCTTCTTTCATGCTTCCTTTTCCTTTTTTCTTCGTCCCTGTCCTTCTTTCTTCCTTTCTTTATTATTATTATCATCGTTTTTTTATTATTATTATTATTATTATTTATAATAATATTTATGTAGCGCATATCCTCGGCTAGAGCCCAAGCTCTAAGCGCTTTACAATCCACGCTCGTTTCACACTCTTTAATTGTTCTTTCCTCCCCCCCCCCCCCCCCTTTTTTTTGTTGTTGCTTTATTTTAGCTCTTTATTTCCATTATCTTTTTTCCCGCTTCGTTTAATCAGATCCTTTCTTTTCCGCCCTTCTTCCTCTCTCCTCCCTCTCTTTCCTCCTCCCTCTCTTTCCTCCTCCCCCCACGTCCTTTCATTCCTTCTTTCTTCCCTTTATCCCCCCCCTGTCTTCCTGTCCGATTCTGTCTTCATTTTCTTCTGTCTTTCAGCCTAGCTTCATTCTTTCTTTTCTCCCGTCTTCTGTTCCTCCTCATTTCTTCCTTTTTCTTCCTTTGCATTTGGCTTTTTTCCTTCTTTCGTTGCCTCGCCTCCCTAGCTTTTTTTTGTTTTTGTTTTTTTGAACACACTCGGATGCACGCATTTGCGTCCGCGTGCACACACACAACACACACACACACACACACACACACACCACCACACACCACACACACACACACACACCACACACACACACGCACGCACGCACGCACGTACGCACGCACGCACGCACGAAACAAACAAACTGACCTAGTGAAATGACAAAAAAATACTATGTAAATGCTTTGAGAAAAAAAAAGTGGTGCACGCACGCACACACACACCCACACACACACACACACACACACACACACACACCACACACACACTCTTCGCTCTACCCCTCCTCTCCCCTCTCCCCCCCCTTCCTTTCCCCCTTCCCCTCTTCCCTACTTCCATTCTCCCCTTTGCATCTTTCCTTCTTTATTCCCAACCATTAGTGTTTTTTTTTTTTCCTCCCATTAACGAGCGGATCACACGCCTCTTGAATGAAAGGAATCTGGCGACGTCCTTTGTGTTCTATAAATAGTTCAGAAATAAGACTGAAAAACAAAGAAAGAAAGAAAGAAACATAAGATGCATGGGGCGGTAGCGAGGTGCGGGGAGTGGGGTGGGTGGTGGGTGGGAGTCATTTTGGTGGTATGTCAGATAACTCCCTGGAGTCAAATGAAACATTCGGG
>JAFLJL010003405.1:5000-7500 GCA_018398815.1 Conus ventricosus | reverse complement strand
TTCGTATTCGGCTTTAACCATGCATAACTGCTGAGCAAAACTATCATCAGTCATACTCGTCGCTTTAGGCCGAAAGTTTTTCATGCTGTTTTATCATTAGGTTATATATATACATTTTCTTTTTTTTTTTAAATATTTTTTTTTACAATAAAAACTGTTTCAGACTGAAATCGTAGCGGAGGAAGAAAAAAAAAAATCACACACACACACACACACACACACACACCAAGTTGCCCTGACGTGAGCGGCGGGAAAAGAAGAAGAAGAAGAAGAAGCCAAAAACGATTGACAACTTGGAGGAGATAGACAGAGAAGAATAGATGCTTAGCCCATCAGAACAGCACCGACCGACAGTATGATCGTGTCCGTCTGGTGTTCTTCTGTCGCTGAGATATATGACAACGGCGGGGATCGAGAACATGACGTCGTGCAACCGGAAACAAACGTCGCGCGAGACTTGACAGTGAGAGAGAGAGAGGGAGAGAGAGAGAGGCTAAAAACTCGCTCACCAGTCACTGCTGACAAAGAAAAATAAACTGCGAAAGTTACAAACTCTTCGCTCGAAGAAAACACAATCATTGCGTAAAAGACCGGTTCACGCCTGGGGCCTTTTCAGTAGGAATGATTTTGTCGACGTTTGGAAGTGTTTTTTTTTTCCCATGGGGGATTTGGAGGGCTTTTTCAGGACGAGTTCTGGGCAAAGTGATTTCCTGTTTCCTGTCCCTCTTTGACTCTTGCCTTTTTCTTTCTTCTTTCTTTCTTCCTTTCTTTCTTCTTTATCGTCGGTTGCTGTTTTTCTGCCGTGGTACACCGTTCTCCTATCTTTGTTATGGACACTGTTCAGTCTTTGAGTCTTGCCTTTTTCATTTTGTCTAAACTGTAGTCTGCTGTTTTTTCTGCCCTAGTGGACCAGTCCTCTGTCTTTGTTAAGGACATTGTTATAGATATTTTCTGTGATAGCAGTTTTATTACATGCCAGCCTTTGAAAAAATACTTATTTGTGTATTTGTTTATTTGTATATTTATTATTTTTTTTGTTATCTGGCAGTTAAGTATTGAAAATTGTACACCGATTGTGGAGACTGGACTCTAGCCGTCTCTAGTGTGCCCTAGCCCACATGACTTTTTCTTTCATTCTGTTTCTTTATGTAGTGTATAATAAATTTTCAAAATTTGATGCCCAACGTCTAATGCCGGGCATGATTGGCGCGCTTCTCTGAACGCAGCCTCAGCAACGAACTTTTTTTTTTTTTTTTTTTTGTGCCTCACCAAATAGTGAAGTCAGCATGCCATAAAACCCTCGATGCTGGTTTGTGTCTAGTGCTGTAATTGCTTACAGGGCTTTTTTCCCCCCTGTGAGCGACAGCTCTGAAAAAGGCTCAGTCTGTGCGATGGGCTGGGCTGTCGTGATGAAATTCTCAACATCCTGTTAGGATTCCAGTCCTGTGTTCACTCGGCCATTTTTTTTTCCTTCTCTTTTTAACCCTTTCTTGACTGGCTGTCGTCCACTGCTCCTTTTTCTTCTTTTGCTGGTTTTCGTGGCGCAGACCATGTCTTTGGTCTGGAAACTGATCTCGGCACAACCCCACCCCCTCCCCCCTCCATCCTCTTATTGCAGTGTTGAAAATGCCAGCCTTTGTAATTTTTGTTTTGTTTTTGTTTTGCGTGATTGGGTGGGTGGGAGGGATGGGTGGGGTTGGCGTTGGGTTGTAATTCGTTCAACCGGTCCGGCTATTTACCGCATATCACTAAATATCACCGCATATCACTAAATATCACCGCATATCACTAAATATCACCGCATATCACTAAATATCACCGCATATCACTAAATATCGCCGCTAAATATCACCGCACATCGCTAAATATCACCGCACATCGCTAAATATCACCGCACATCGCTTAATATCACCGCATATCACCAATTATCGGGTGTGTGTGTTCGTTCGTTCGTTCTTCAATTTAACGTCTATTCACATAAAGTGATTTTAGACAGAGTTAGGGAAATACCGTGTGTATGCATGCGTGCGTGCATGCGTGCGTGTGCGTGTGTGTGTGTGCGTGTGTGTGGTGTGTGTGTTGTGCGTGTGTGTGTGTGTGCCGGGTGGTATAATTACCGCATATCACTAAATATCACCGCACATCGCTAAAAATTATGCCATAATTTTGAATAGATCTAGTGGAACATTGGTGTTGGTTGTTTCCTATTGTGTGTACCATATGCCATAAGAGTTAAACAGGGGGGGGGCAACTCCAGATGTGCGGTGATATTTAGCGGCGATATTTAGTGATATGCGGTGATATTTAGTGATAAAGCGGTGGTATTTAGTGATATGCGGTGATATTTAGTGATATGCGGTGATATTTAGTGATATGCGGTGATATTTAGTGATATGCGGTAAATAGCCGGACCCTAATTCAACGACAGTCTACAGCGTCTGAAGCGAACATTAGTTGTCCCTTCTGCAATGTTTATTTGCTCCCCCCCCCCTTTTTTTTT
>JAFLJL010003402.1:0-20801 GCA_018398815.1 Conus ventricosus | reverse complement strand
GTGATTGGTGTTTGCCCATCTTGTAAAGGGGGGGGGGGGGGGGGGGGGGGGGGGCTGAGGAAACTCAGAGAACACCAACACCCACTGAAGAGATCAGATTGGGAGAAACAGTTTTCTAATATTACCAACTCTGGCAACTTCACACTAAAGGCTTTTACCCCGTCTCATTTCCAGCTTTTCACACAGTGTAATGAAAGTGCTGCCAGTTAGAAAAGACATGCATCAAACTCTAGATAGTTTACGGTTTTCTTCAGTATAGTCTCCTCTCCATATCATGAAATTCGAATTTTGTTTTCAAAACTTTGGAATTGGTGAATTCTAGCCACCCTTTTTATCCCACGGGATATGTATCATTGAGGCCACGGTGCGGAGCCACAACGGTCCCCAACAGTGATGGCGTGCTCCCAGGAGTCTCTTCAGCCTCGTATCCACCAGCCAATCAGCCAGAGCCAGTCTTCACCCGTGGTTGACGTCTCGACGAAATGAACACCCGCCATCATCACGCCCTTTTATTTGAGATCGCTCAAAACTCTGTCGAAACGCGCGCGCGCGCGCGCGCGCGCACGCACACACACACACACACACACACACACACACACACACACACACACACACACACACACACACGCACGCACGCACGCACGCACACACATACACACACACACACACACACACACACACACACACACACACACACACACACACACACACACACAAGCATGCGCTCTCGCGACTTTTTTGGCAGAACTACTGTTCAATTTGATCCAAATGTCGCTGAGTGTGATGGACCTTCCTGGCTGGAACTATCAATAATGTTCAAAAGTATAGCCTACCACAAATGTTCTGCACTGAAGTATTGCTGGTCTGGGTTTTTTCTAATCTGGAAGGGAGGTGATGTAATCTGATGGAGTTCTTTACAAGGGAAGAAAGATGGCAATGCACTACACGCAAGATCAGGCCTTTTCCTGAAAGCAGTCTTTATAATCCACTGTCGTACAGCTGAATGCGGAAGAGAGAGAGAGAGAGAGAGAGAGGAGAGAGAGAGAGAGAGAGAGAGAGAGAGTAGAGAGAGAGAGAGAGAGAGAGAAACGGAGACAGTGAGACAGAGACAAATAGACAGACAACAAGACACAATGACACAGGCAAACAGATGTACACACACACACACACACACACACACACACACACACACACACACACACACACACACACACAGAGAGAGAGGGAGAGAGAGGGGGAGAGAGAGAGAGAGACAGACAGACAGACAGACAGACAGACAGACAGACAGACAGACAGACAGAGCCTGAGAGATGAAGGCAGTCAGCTAACCAGGTGGAGAGACAGCCAACCAAGGATTATTTGCTGACACTTCCAGCGACAATATTCACCAAAAGTTGGTTTATATCACAGCATCACTTCTTTGGAGATTCTGTCTCTATACTTAATACTACTGAAGCGTCAATGAAGGGTCCTCTCTACTGGAAAGTCCAATGAACTAAAGTGGCCAGTGACACGTCATGTTCTCTTCGGCTCTTAATCTGTGGTGGCAGCTTTAAATTTGGATGAAATTTTCTTAAGAAAGCTCAAGTGGTCATTCGATGAAGAATGCTTTGATGAATTAATGTCTGTAACATTCCGTCATGTGATTTGGTAGTGTTAAATGTTCAATGTTTGATCAGTCATTCTTCTGATATATGAACACAGCGAGTTCTAATTGAAGAGATGGTCAGTGTGTTTGTGTTTAGCTGTTGGTCTAAATCCACAACTTGTATCAGCACATTATCTTGTGAAAACAGTTCTTTAATATTTCTAGACATCTCCATAGCATAGGGTTTCCCTTCTCGCCTCCTCTTCTCGCCTCTTAAAACGTCTCTCCCAAAACGTCCATAGTTTTTCTCCACAAGAAAGTGATAATGTGGCTGAATATTTCACCCTCTATCAGAGTGTATACAACCGACAGCCCACCAAACAAATTTCCCCACTTGAAGGGTGAGAAATATATCCCTTCAGGTCTTGCTGGTTCGGTAAGGAACTCACATCTCTGCACGTACTCCATCGCAGTATGTCAGTCTGTATACTTTTCTCCATGCAATACGCAAATCAGGCAACAAAAACTAAACACGAAGTGGGTATTAGGGAGCGGGTGTTGAATTTGTCCAAGTCAGAACAGACTTGATGTGGCAGACAGGACAGAACAGATTGTAGCCACTGTGGAACAGCATTTCCTTGTCAGTTATAACAGCTTAGCGAGGATGTGTTACATTTTCGGTGTTCCAAGTTTGACTGTACAAAGCATCAAGTATGCATGGAACAGGAACCGACAGGCCAACTTTGATGACTTCACAGTACAGCTGATTTACGCTTTACATGTTCTGTTAGGTGTGTGAAAGTGACGATTTTACTTGATTAAAATGGCTCCATTATGGAAAGAGTTCACACAGCGAAAATGTTCAATTATATGTGTTTGCACCTGTTTTGTGTTTCCTGTAGACTTTCGCAAAAGATTTTCTCCTGACCAATAAGATTCCAAAGAAGATCAAAGCAAGTCAACTAAACTCTCAGTCGTGTTAATGACAAAAATCGTACCTGAGTTTTTATTACTACAAAAATAAATCAAAGTTGTTGAGCGATGTACAATCTATTTCTTTCACTTTCGGTGGCATGCATAAAATAGTAAGATTCGATTTACTCATGTATAAACTGCGTCTCAGCAAAGAAGCAAAATGCAAGCCCACTTTATTCTGTTTCAAGTGAGCAGAGCAAAAAAATTGTGAGAAAGAACACAACAGAGTCACTGCATTTCAATCCATGGTACAAACGATGAGCAATCTCAGTCACATTCTTGTTGATGGTAGCTCCTGCAGGTGGTATGTTCAGCTCCATGAGGACTCGCACATGAATCACTAAAGTTAAACACCAAAGCAAGGTTTGTTTGCAGTGTAAATGCCCTGCAATGCAAAAGCAAACCAAACCAATGATTCAGCAAAATAACCCATTTCCAACTCTTTTTTTTACACATTATAATGAGAATGCTGGAAAGAAGAGACGATTCAAACTCAAGATTGTCGAATTTTTCCAAGTATGGCCCACAACTTTCCTCTCCACATCATGAAAGGAAAAAATGGAATTTGCGAATCCAAGCCCCACCTTTCGTTACTCGGGACAGACATCACTCAGGCCACGGTGCGGAGCCACAACGGTCCCCCAACAGGCGATGGCAAGCTCCCAGGAGTCTCTTCAGCCTCGTATCCACCAGCCAATCAGCCCAGAGCCAGTCTTCTCCCGTGATTGACATCTTGACGAATGAACACCCACCATCTCCCACGCCCTTTATTTGAAGATCGCTGGATACACTGTCCAACACACACACACACACACACACAGCCTTCGCAGCAGAGCCACTTTTTCAATTTGATTAAAATGTCGCGTAGTGTAAAAGGCCATCTTCCTGGCTGGATCTATCAGTGATTTTCAGAAGTGGAACCTGCTGTATGTGTTCTGCAGGAAAGTATTGCTGGCCTGTCTTTCTCGTTTGTCTGAAAAAGAGGGGGGGAGTGGGGATGGGGGGGATAGGTTGCAAGCAGATGGAGTTGTTTGCAGTGGAAGAGGAATGGCAGTGTGCTGCATGCAAGGCATATCAGGCATTTTCTTGAAAGCAATCCGCCACCCATCATTGCAGAGTTTAGTTTGGAAGAGAGAGAGAGAGGAGAGAGAGAGAGAGAGAGAGAGAGAGAGAGAGAGAGAGAGAGAGAGAGAGATGAAGACAGACACAGGGAGAAAGGGAGACAGACAGACTGTCAAACAGAGACAGAGACAAAGAAATGGAGACATACAGTTAACCAAGTAGACAACCCGCCAGCCAAAGACTAACTGTTTTCACGTAAATTGACTGTATTTCGCTACCAGTGTGCTGTATGTACAAATTTTGTCTAAACACTTAACAGCACTGAAGTGATGATGAAGAGCCTTTTCTCCTGGGGAGTCTTACAAGATTACGCTAGTAGTGATATGTCATATCTTTTTACGGCTCTTAATGGATTCAGATTTGAAGGAAAATCTCTTAAGAAAAGTTGTAAAGATGGCACGCTGAAGAATGATTTGATGACCTAACAGTGCGTCAAGTGATTTGATTGTATTTAATGTTCAGATGTTTGATCAGCTATTCTATTTATGTACAAACTCACTGAGTTCTAAATGAAGGAATAGACAGTATGTTTGTGTTAAAGCAATTGATTTAAACTACATATTATATTAGGAATTATCTCATTAAAACCTTTTTTTTCATATTTGTGGTCATCTCCATCCTGTATATACAGAGACTATCCCTTTCCACACCTCCTCTTCATTTTCTCAGACCTTTACAGATTTCAGCAGGAGAAGCTGATGAGGTGGCTGAAGTGTAAACCCTCCATCAGAGTTTACACAACCGACAGCCTTCTAAGCAAACCTCCCCACCTGAAAGAGTGAAAAACAAAACCTCCCTGATATGTTGCTGGTCGGGATATAACTCCCATCTCTGCACATACTCCACAGTATGTCAGCCCGTATATTTTTCTCCAAGCGATACACAAATCAGCCAACGAAAACTGAACACGCTTTTCCATGAGAGTTCAGCAGCCTGGAAACTTGCAATTCCAGGAGCGAGTTATAAGGGGAGGGTGTAGAGTGTGTCCAATGTCAAGGGGAGGGTGTAGAGTGTGTCCAATGTCAAGGGGAGGGTGTAGAGGGGGTGTCCAATGTCAAGGGGAGGGTGTAGAGTGTGTCCAATGTCAAGGGGAGGGTGTTAGAGTGTGTCCAATGTCAAGGGGAGAGGTGTAGAGTGTGTCCAATGTCGGAACAAATGTTGCGCAGCAGATATGATCACGACGATAAACATAAAAACAGATCACAGCCAGTGGCGAACAGGGTGTCGGTTTTGTCAGTTATAACGGCTTAGCAGAACGTGTTACATTTCGGTGTTCCAAAGACTGGCAGTACAAAGCACCAAATAGGCTTGGAAGATGGTCTGCGCTTTATATCTTCCATTAGGCATGTGAAAGTTATAACTTTGCTTGATCGAAATTGTTCGATTATTGAGAGTTTCACACAGCCAGAATGTTCACTTGTATGTGTCTGCAACTGTTTACTGTTACCTGTTAAATCCAGCGAAAGACTTTCTCCTGACAAGTAAGATCCCAAAGAAAAACAAAGCAAGTGAACTAATTTTCTGTCCTGTTTAACACAAATATGGTACGTGAGTTTTCATTATTACAGTAATGGATTATAGTAATTGAGCAATGTATAATCTATTTGTTTTCCCTGTGAGTTTTTATTATTACAGTGGATTATAGTAATTGAGCAATGTACTGAGCAATGTATAATCTATGGATGATAGTAACTGAGCAATGTATAATCTATGGATGATAGTAACTGAGCAATGTATAATCTATGGATTACAGTAATTGAGCAATGTATAATCTATGGATTATAGTAATTGAGCAACGTATAATCTATTTGTTTCACTTTCGTGTGGAACAGCCTTTTCTTTCCTCGTACATAATGTGCTTCTCTGTGAAGACGTATAATGCTTTCTGTGCTTCTCTGTGAAGACGTATTTTGCTTTCTGTACTTCTCTGTGAAGACGTATAATGCTTTCTGTGCTTCTCTGTGAAGACGTATAATGCTTTCTGTGCTTCTCTGTGAAGACGTATAATGCTTTCTGTGCTTCTCTGTGAAGACGTATAATGCTTTCTGTACTTCTCTGTGAAGACGTACAATGCTTTCTTCACCTCAAATGGACAGAAACATTCTGTGCTTCTCTGTGAAGACGTACGATGCTTTCTTCCACCTCAAATGGACAGAAACATTCTGTGCTTCTCTGTGAAGACGTACGATGCTTTCTGTGCTTCTCTGTGAAGACGTATAATGCTTTCTGTGCTTCTCTGTGAAGACGTACAATGCTTTCTGTGCTTCTCTGTGAAGACGTACAATGCTTTCTTCCACCTCAAATGGACAGAAACATTCTGTGCTTCTCTGTGAAGACGTACGATGCTTTCTTCCACCTCAAATGGACAGAAAATTCTGTGCTTCTTTTGTGAAGACGTACAATGCTTTCTTCCACCTCAAATGGACAGAAACATTCTGTGCTTCTCTGTGAGACTACGATGCTTTCTGTGCTTCTCTGTGAAGACGTACGATGCTTTCTTCCACCTCAAATGGACAGAAACATTCTGTGCTTCTCTGTGAAGACGTACGATGCTTTCCTGTGCTTCTCTGTGAAGACGTACGATGCTTTCTTCCACCTCAAATGGACAGAAACATTCTGTGCTTCTCTGTGAAGACGTACGATGTTTCTTCCACCTCAAATGGACAGAAACATTCTGTGCTTCTCTGTGAAGACGTACGATGCTTTCTTCCACCTCAAATGGACAGAAACATTCTGTGCTTCTCTGTGAAGACGTACGATGCTTTCTTCCACCTCAAATGGACAGAAACATTCTGTGCTTCTCTGTGAAGACTACGATGCTTTTTCACTCAAAGGGACAGAAACATTCTGTGCTTCTCTGTGAAGACGCACGATGCTTTCTTCCACCTCAAATGGACAGAAACATTCTGTGCTTCTCTGTGAAGACGTACGATTGCTTTCTTCCACCTCAAATGGACAGAAACATTCTGTGCTTCTCTGTGAAGACGTACAATGCTTTCTTCCACCTCAAATGGACAGAAACATTCTGTGCTTCTCTGTGAAGACGACGATGCTTTCTTCCACCTCAAATGGACAGAAACATTCTGTGCTTCTCTGTGAAGACGTACATGCTTTCTTCCACCTCAAATGGACAGAAACATTCTGTGCTTCTCTGTGAAGACGACTTTGCTTTCTTCCACCTCAAATGGACAGAAACATTCTGTGCTTCTCTGTGAAGACGTACGATGCTTTCTTCCACCTCAAATGGACAGAAACATTCTGTGCTTCTCTGTGAAGACGTACGATGCTTTCTTCCACCTCAAATGGACAGAAACATTCTGTGCTTCTCTGTGAAGACGTACGATGCTTTCTTCCACCTCAAATGGACAGAAACATTCTGTGCTTCTCTGTGAAGACGCACGATGCTTTCTTCCACCTCAAATGGACAGAAACATTCTGTGCTTCTCTGTGAAGACGTACGATGCTTTCTTCCACCTCAAATGGACAGAACATTCTGTGCTTCTCTGTGAAGACGTACGATGCTTTCTTCCACCTCAAATGGACAGAAACATTCTGTGCTTCTCTGTGAAGACGTACGATGCTTTCTTCCACCTCAAATGGACAGAAACATTCTGTGCTTCTCTGTGAAGACGTACAATGCTTTCTTCCACCTCAAATGGACAGAAACATTCATGGCTTCATCTGTGAGAGTACAAGCTTTCTACCACTCAATGGCAGAACATCCTGTGCTTCTCGTGAAGCGTACATGTTTTCACTCAAATGGACAGAAACTTTGTTTTTTGAAGACGTACGATGCTTTTTCACCTAATGGACAGAAACATTCTGGCTTTGTGAAAGTACGATGCTTTCTTCCACCAAATGGACAGAAACTCTGTGTTCTCTGTGAGAGTAGATCTTTCTTCACTCAATGGAGAAACATTCTGTTTCTCGGAAGAGCACGATGTTTCTTCATAAAGGAAGAACATCTGTGCTTTCTGTGAGAGCACGATGCTTTCTTCACCTCAATGCAGAACATTTGTGTTTCTGTAAGAGTACGATGCTTCTTCACTAATGGAAAAATCTGTGCTTCTTGTGAAGATCAATGCTTCTTCCACCTCAAATGGACAAAATCTGTGCTTCTCTGTGAAGCGTACATGTTCTTCCACCTCAATGGACAGAAAATTTTGTTCTTGTGAAGATACAATGCTTCTTCCACCTCAAGGAAGAAACATTCGTGCTTTGTGAACGTACAATGTTTCTTATCAAATGGACAAAACATTTGCTTTCTGTGAATACAAGCTTTTTCCACTCAATGACAGAAACATTCTGTGCTTCTTGTGAAACTACAATGCTTTTTATAAATGGACAGAAAATTCTGTGTTCTCTGTGAAGAGTCATGCTTTTCCACTAATGGACGAAACATTCTGTGCTTTCTGTGAAGACGTACGATGCTTTTCACCTCAATGGACGAAAATTCGTGTTCTGTGAAACGTAATGTTTCTTCCACCTAAATGGACAGAACATTCTGTGCTTCTCTGGAAGCGTACGATGCTTTTCCACCTAAATGGACAGAACATTCTGTGCTTCTTGTGAGACGACATGCTTCTTCACCTCAAATGCAGAAACATTCGGCTTCTCTGTGAAGACGACGATGTTTCTTCATCAATGGACAGAAACTGTGAGAGTAAAGCTTTCACTCAAATGACAGAACTTTGTGCTTTTGGAGGCACGATGCTTTCTTCACCTCAATGGAAGAACATCTGTGCTTTCTGTGAAGTAATGTTTTCACTAAAGGACAGAAACATTTGTGCTTCTCTGTGAAGACGACGATGCTTTCTCCCCAAATGGACAGAAATTCTTGCTTCTTGTGAAGTCGATGCTTTTCCCTCAATGGCAGAATTTGTGCTTCTCTGTGAAGCTACGTGCTTCTCACTCAAATGGACAGAATTCTGTGCTTCTTGTGAAGAGTACGATGCTTTCTTCACTCAAAGGCGAAAATTCGGCTTCTCTGTGAGACGCAGATGTTCTTCACTAAATGGACAGAAACATTTGGTTCTCTGTGAAGAGTACGATGCTTTTTCATCAATGGCAGAATTCTTCTTCTTGTGAAGACGTACGATTTTCTTCACTCAATGGACAGAAATTCTGTGCTCTCGTGAAGGTACGAGCTTTCTTCACCTGGACAGAACATTGTGTTTTGTGAAAGTACATTTTCTTCACTCAATGGACAGAAAAGGTTCGGAGGAAAAGGCAAGACCAGAACAGAGCACGTTTCGCCATGATAGACATAGTGAGCAATCTCAATCACTTGTTTGGTGATGACAGGTCAGAACAGAGTCACTGTTCTCGGCCCATGATAGACATAGTGAGCAATCTCAATCACTTGTTTGGTGATGACAGGTCAGAACAGAGTCACTGTTCTCGGCCCATGATAGACATAGTGAGCAATCTCAATCACTTGTTTGGTGATGACAGGTCCTACAGGTGGTATGCTTACCTCCATGGGGATTCACGCATGAATCACTAAATGTGTAAATGCCACAGTAAGGTTTGCGTGCAATACAAAATGCCCAGCAATGCAAAAACAAACAAATGAATGATTACAATAGTGTAACTTTTCTAACCCTATTCTTCTTTCCTCTGTGTCTCATCCCCTACTCTCTGTCTCAAAGAGAAACTGTCCACATTTATATCCCCTGCTCAGACGTGAAACCCAAAATTAACGATTATGTGAGAGACCCTGGCAGGAGGATTGGAACACACAGACGAGTAACAAACTCTTTCAGATCCGTCCAAACCTTAAGGACTTCCTCCCTCTAGTGGGTGGTCGTAAGAGGTGAACGGTTCTGTGCCGGCTGCACACCGGCCATTCGTATTTTACCCATTCTACCTTTAAAGAGTGAAGACAACTACAATGGTGCATTCATGTCATGCGCCACTCACAATGAAACAGTTCTTTTAGAATGTTGGGACTTGCACGATGTGAGACACAAACACTTTACGCGGAGTCATGAAGATCCTGTTCAGGGATTCCCGCCTGACGTGATCCTTGAGTTTTTGAGAGAGATTAACATTTTTCACTGATTTAAGATTTTACGGAAGAAAGATTTTTAACGACGTTTCTGGTGCGTTTCAGACGATGTCATTTAAAGAGATGTGTAAGTGTTTTTTATTTTTTTATTTTTTTTTTTTTTTTAAATGACTGGTGAGTTGATTTTAAAGTGGTGACAGCCTGATGTGGCCCTTTGCGGTCGGCTGGGCTATAAGCAACATTTATCTTATCTTGTCTCAGTCCATCTGTCTTCTGTTTTTAATCTTGTCCACCACTTATCGCTATTTAGCTTATCTCTGTGTCTCTTTCGGGGGGTGCTTGAGCTCAGGTGCTTGATCAGTCACTATTATATTTCTGTTCCAAGAAATAAATTCGATACTACAAAAATAGAACAAAATAACTACAATAAAACCTGTTCTGTGCATGTATCTGTGTGTGTTTATTTGTGTGTGTGTGGTGTGTTGTCTGTGTGTGTGTGTGTGTGTGTGTGTGTGTGTGTGTGTATGTGCGCGCGCGCGCATGTCTGTGTGCATGCGTGCGTGCGTGCATGCGTGTGTGCATGCGCGCGCGCGCGTGTGTGTGTGTGTGTGTGCTCATATTGGACAATACTTCCATGAGAACGGTTGGCTGAGAGAAACAGAAACAGGAGAAACATTTTCTGTTATTTGTCTTCATCTCCCCAACTCTGCAGTCATGGGCTTGCTTGAACCATGTCTCATTTTCAACTTCCTACACAGCATCATCAGACCACTGTCAGTAGTGAAGAAATACTTCAAACCCAAGACTGTCTATGTTACGGATGGTGTGTGGTGCGTGTTTTGTTGTCTGACTCTCGCTCTCAAAAAGTTTGGATGCGTGTTACGACTTTTCCCCTACACACACCCACACCATACGAACATAGATAGCCAGGCAACACACGTGTAAGATTTTCTTCTTTTTATATGCTGCCTGAACCATCAATATGAATCATTACCAAATCAATACATGCCATTTCATAGAATACAGATCAATGCACGTCAATTAAGACATTAATACATAGACACTTCAATCATCATATATCAGCGTATCATACTACGTATCTTGATATAACTCGCTTATCTCGCCGGCGCCGTCCACAATATCTCACATATACAATCAACGCATTCAGTTCCACAGTACCCACGCCACAGTCTACAGCATTAAAATAAGACGAAGACGGATAACCAAGGTCCCCACACGGTAAACACAGCCGTTCACAAAACACAAGCGATGAAGAAGAAACAGGGTCTCAACACAGCAAGCACAATATATTACGTCGAACTATCAGAAGAAGAACCGCAAATTCACAAGGCACAGTAACCCATAGCAGAAGAACCGCAGATTCATAAAGCACAGCAATCCGCAGAAGAAGAACGCAGATTCACAAAGCACAGTAATCCACAGGAGAAGAACCGCAAGATTCATAAAGCACAGCAATCCACAGAAGAAGAACCGCAGATTCATAAAGCACAGTAAACCATATTGAATCCCCGGAGAACACAATTTCACCAAAGTCCCATAGAACACAATAAACTTCGGTTCGACGCACCGTTGATCTAAAACAAATATTAACTTCTCCGTGTATTTATACTACAGTGTTCACATCAATAAATACAGCCCACCGACACACATGCGGTGGTACAATTGGAGCACATATTAAATATTCTTACAGGAGTTTTAAGTTACTCTCGGCGACACAGCATTCACAACAATTTTATAACAAATACATTTCCTGCTACATATTCCGCTGGTACCGTCATCAAAAGCATCCCACATACACAGTGAACATCGATGCACTACTGACCACTCGGTCAGCCTCTCCACATAGTAACACTACGGTGAAAAAAACGATGATTAAACAAATAAATTAGGCTGGACACCAAATCCTCGGCCGTTAGTTCTTGCTTCCTTCTCTTGTCTCCTATTAATCTTTTCGTCATGTAGTTACCTATGTCATTTCCAGTTGACGTCATAATTTACGTTGACGTCACAATACTCCCCCTCCTCAAGAAAAAACAATGACCGAATTGTTTTTTTGAAAAAGAAGTAAACAAACAGCAGAATACACAAACCTACAAATTACATTTCACTCGACGGAAAACGAAGCCGCTCACGGAAGCAGTTCGTGGAGTCCTTCCAGGGACTCTCACACAACAGAAGAACACAAGTTGTCGTCCCGACGAACTCTGAAGCCCTTTTACATGCTAGCTTGTTGCTGACCTCACGGACAACCTCTCCATAACCCACACGGAGTAGAGACGGTGGCTGGGCATGGGCTGCACCCCACACCCGGATGGCAATGCATATACGATGTCTACTGACCACTCGGTCAGCCTCTCCATACCCACACTGGGTAGAGACCACACATGTCTACTGACCACTCGGTCAGCCTCTCCATACCCCCACGGGGTAGAGACAATGGTTGGGCACGGGCTGCACCCCACACCCAGATGATAATGCACATGCAATGTCTACTGATCACTCGGTCAGCCTCTCCATACCCCCACGGGGTAGAGACAATGGGTAAACATTCCCACCCAACAGTGCTGTATGCCTTCTCACGATTCAGCAACTTTCGACTAGCGATACGACTGGGTGAAGAACATCATCATTCTACAGGAACAATACAGCAAATAAACCAACAGAACTAGCATCAGTCCTGAGAATAAAGGATTACCCAATGAAGGTAACAATACACAGGTGCAGAAGACAAGAATCCCTGAATCTTCCTCAAAGCTTCAGCACACACAGGAGTGAAATGACACGTACAATCTTTCTTCCTGACGAACACAACTGGAGATGTATACGGACTATTCGATGGCTCAATGATTCCAAGATCCAACATGATACCAATCTCTCTCTCAACAACCTCTTTCGCAGAAAAGGGGATATCATAACACTTCTTTCTAACAGGGACATCTGTTGTAAGAGGGATCTCTAATAGTGCATCACCTGAGAAAGAACCTGGTTTGGGGGTCAAAATGTCCTGAAAATCATCAAAGATTACACGCAACTCCCTGGTACTTTTGTCAGACAAAGTACAATCAAACTGTACAGAATGAACATTTTTATCTGGCATAGAAGACGCCATCGGAACAGTTAAAGTGGGGATGGGTAAAGCGTCATCACAGTCCTGGACTACACCAACTGTACACACTACTTCACGAACAGTACAAACAGACTCCGGAGAGGGATCCACAGAAAGACCAACTCCTGGAGAGTGCTCAAGAGAAACCTGTTCCTGCTCACAAGCCAAAGGCGCTATCTCTAACCCAGGCACTGAAGTACCTTGTGAAAGAACGACTGTAGGTACAAACATCAGAAGTAGACACAGCAGACACATCAGAAGACGTTAACTGAAAGCAAGACTTCAATGACTCATCCTTCTGTTTCTGAACAAGATCAGAACGGGAATTGTTCAGACCATTAGGGATCTGACACAAAGGCTTTTTGTCCACAACATGCTTAGCTCTAGCCCTCGTAACGGCGGCTAAAGAGAAAGGTTCACCAGATACATCACTAATCTCACCGCTCACAGAAACTCCAGGCACATTACCCACAATGAGATCTGCGACAGGACTATCCAAGACACAACAAGTCAAATCACCCACAAAATAAGGACAACTGACTGAAACTGTAGCCAGTGGAAACTCATCCACACGACCACCAAAAGAAACACACTTCACTGTGGTTCCTAGCATCTGACTGTCAGAAACTAACCTTTTGCGAACGCCACAAAATAGTAGCACCAGTATCACGCAGAACAGAACTCAAAGTGCCATTCACAGAACCAGACTCCAAATGCAATTTGCCTGTGAACTCACCAGCAGCTAGACAAGCAAAAGGAGTATCAAGAACAGAGCAACAAGCATCTGGACTGTTTGCTGTCAGCTGAGTTCTCGATAAAAGTAGAGTTGCCAACCACAAAAGGACACGTGTCTGGGTGGCTAAGGGTGCAAATCCTACAAGGGTTTCTACCTGACTTCCATGGACACCTAGCAGCTACATGTCCTGTCTTTTTACACAAAAAACACACAACACTTCCAAACTGATCAGAAGCACTTTCTGAGGAACTCGTACTGCCAGAGGTATAACGGGCGCCACGACCACGATAACGGCTACCGCCAAAGTTATTTCCACGACCAGCTGAGTAACCAAAGCTCTGATGACCATAATAAAGCTACCACCAAAGTTACTTCCACGATCAGCCGAGGAACCAGAGTAGTGGCCACTGTTTTGAAAAGTAGAGTATCTGTTTCCTCTGTCAGACTGACCACAGTACGGAGTTCTATCAGACTGACCGGGATACAGATTTCTATCAAACTGACCAGGAGTTTTGTACCCAACAGAAGCAAAAATGTTTACATCAGCTTTCCTAGAAAGCACCTTAGTTGGATGAGCACGTCTGTATGACTCTGCAGACTTGATCATTTCATCAAAAGTTTTCACATCTCTCTCACACAAAAAAGTAGCCAAGTCCTTAGAGACACACTCCAAAAACTGCTCACGCAAGGTAAGATCCACCAGATCTTCAAAAGACTTATCAATTTTTGACAAAGAGACCCAACGGTCAAACAAACGCCTAAGTTCAACTGCAAAGGTCTCGAAAGGTTCCTCTGATTTGGTTTAGCCTCACGGAAACGCTTACGAAAACCATCTGGAGTACATTGAAATTTTTTCAGCAAGCTCTCTTTCAAAACCTCGTAAGACACAACATTAATTTCAGCAAGACTGTGATAGAGAGTTAAAGCAAACCCTCAAGTAGTGCAGACAGGTATGTTACCCACAAACTCTCAGACCATCCCAAGGAACGAGCATGGGTTTCAAAGCGAAACAAGTAACTGTCTATATCATCAGTTCTTTCTTTAAAAGGGGGCAACTTAGGAAACGTTGGGCGAGGGGCGTTACACCTGGGAAAACCCGAACCCTGACTCTCACTGTCCTGTCCTGAGACTGCACTCTGCTGAGGAAGTGACTTGAAACTGTATTCTTTAGTTTCCTCTATCTCTTGCATTCTTTTTGTTTCTTCTTGCTCTTGTATTTGTATCTGCTCTCTTTTAGTTATCTCTTGTATCTGCTCTCTTTTAGTTATCTCTTCTTCCTGCTGTACTTTCAACTGAAATTCTTTCAATCGCATTCTTTCCTCTCTCTCCATGTCCTGGGCAATACATTTGTCAACATAGTCCAACAGAGCTGGTCCCTCCAAACCACATACTTTACCCCGCTGTAAATACTTAGCGAAAACTTTGTCCTCGTCCACAGAGGACACAACAGGACTTTCTTCCTTAGCTTTCTGTGCCATAATGAAAATATGGAATAATGTCCTGTCAAACCCGACACACACACTAGTGGATCAAATACAAACAATTGTTATCACAAGCAAAAAAAGTTTGAAACCCCTGTCCACTAAAATATATTTAAATTCCAAAGAGGATTTTTTTTTTTTTTTTTTCAAACAAGCATTAATGGCAATCACTCTTAAAAGACTAAGTATTATCAAACCCAACCAACACAAAGTATAGAGATAAACAATGAAACAGGATTTTAGGGATATGGGGAGAAAGAAAAAACACAATCGGTAATCAATGCTAAATTTTCAGCAACAAATATAAATCAAGCAATGACATGAGAGTAATAACAATATAATCAATGTTATTGTTGTTGTTGTTGTTGTTGTTGTTGTTGTTGTTGTTTTACACACTAAGCATTCAAATGAAACAACTAATAATTTATTTATTTATTTTTTTTTTTTTCAAAACTGGTTCAGGGCAGCCACTCACACACTCACTCATTCAAGAGAAAAGAACCCTAAGAATGCTGAAGAAGCAACACAATCCCCAAGTAAAGATGGAAACAGAAATAATCAGAGAGATGACTGAAGATAATAAAATTAAAGCCCACAAAGGAAGGAAGAACTAGGAACTAGGCCCTCGTATCTCCTGAAACTATACAGAAGGAGATACCCCGTTACGCTGGAGACGGGAAAGAAAGTAGACAACAACAGTCATAAAACAAAACAATACAACACAACTCAATTGTTCAAAGGAAAGTCTGTGAACGTGACCTATCACATCTAATTGGGGCAATTATAGGGCCACAAAAACAAATCCTACCACTAAGGCAATTTTTAATTCAGTAGCAAAAGCAAGTTAACTACGGGGTCACCAGATGTTACGGATGGTGTGTGGTGCGTGTTTTGTTGTCTGACTCTCGCTCTCAAAAGTTTGGATGCGTGTACGACTTTTCCCCTACACACACCCACACCATACGAACATAGATAGCCAGGCAACACACGTGTAAGATTTTCTTCTTTTTATATGCTGCCTGAACCATCAATATGAATCATTACCAAATCAATACATGCCATTTCATAGAATACAGATCAATGCACGTCAATTAAGACATTAATACATAAGACACTTCAATCATCATATATCAGCGTATCATACTACGTATCTTGATATAACTCGCTTATCTCGCCGGCGCCGTCCACAAATATCTCACATATACAATCAACGCATTCAGTTCCACAGTACCCACGCCACAGTCTACAGCATTAAAATAAGACGAAGACGGATAACCAAGGTCCCCACACGGTAAACACAGCCGTTCACAAAACACAAGCGATGAAGAAGAAACAGGGTCTCAACACAGCAAGCACAATATATTACGTCGAACTATCAGAAGAAGAACCGCAAATTCACAAGGCACAGTAACCCATAGCAGAAGAACCGCAGATTCATAAAGCACAGCAATCCGCAGAAGAAGAACCGCAGATTCACAAAGCACAGTAATCCACAGGAGAAGAACCGCAGATTCATAAAGCACAGCAATCCACAGAAGAAGAACCGCAGATTCATAAAGCACAGTAAACCATATTGAATCCCCGGAGAACACAATTTCACCAAAGTCCCATAGAACACAATAAACTTCGGTTCGACGCACCGTTGATCTAAAACAATTATTAACTTCTCCGTGTATTTATACTACAGTGTTCACATCAATAAATACAGCCCACCGACACACATGCGGTGGTACAATTGGAGCACATATTAAATATTCTTACAGGAGTTTTAAGTTACTCTCGGCGACACAGCATTCACAACAATTTTATAACAAATACATTTCCTGCTACATATTCCGCTGGTACCGTCATCAAAAGCATCCCACATACACAGTGAACATCGATGCACTACTGACCACTCGGTCAGCCTCTCCACATAGTAACATACGGAGAAAAAACGATGATTAAACAAATAAATTAGGCTGGACACCAAATCCTCGGCCGTTAGTTCTTGCTTCCTTCTCTTGTCTCCTATTAATCTTTTCGTCATGTAGTTACCTATGTCATTTCCAGTTGACGTCATAATTTACGTTGACGTCACAGTCTACAATCTTTGAAAGCCAGGCCAATAACTGTCCTCTCCACATTGAGAATGAAAAAAAACGAACACCCTTTCTCCCCATGGACAGAGGCCACTGTGTGGAGCCACAACGGTCCCCCAAAAGGCGATCGCGAGCTCCCAGGAGTCTCTTCAGCCTCGTATCCACAGCCAATCAGCCCAGAGCCAGTCTTCACCCGTGATTGACATCTTGACGAATGAACACCCGCCATCGCCCACACCCTTTATTTGAGGATCGCTCAAAACTCTGTCGAACGCACACACACACACACACACACACGGAGCCTTCTCAGCGGAGCCACGATTTCGATCCCAATGTCGCTGAGTGTGAAAGGCCATCTTCCTGGCTGGATCTATCAATAATTTCAGAAGTGGAGCCTGCTAGTATATGTTCTGCACGAAAGTATTGCTGGCCTGGCTTTTTCTGAAGAGGGGAGGGTGAGAGGGATGCAATCTGATGGAGTTGTTCACAAGGGAAGAGGGATGGCAATATGCTGCATGCAAGATATATCAGGCCTCTTCCTGAAAGCAATCTGTACAATTCACTATTGCACGGCTGAGTTTAGAAGAGATAGACAGACAGACAGGACAGGTAGGTAGGTGGACAGACAGAGAAACTGACAGACAGACTAACACATGGACAAACAGATGCACAGACACACAGAGAAAGACAAACCAAGAAACAGAGAGACAAAGAGATGAAGACAGACAGCTAGCCAAGCAGACACAAAGCCAGTCAAACATTAATTTCTTTCATATCCAGTGACTGCATTTTCACCACTTGTAGGCAAATTACATTTAGATGTTCTGTCTCAAAAACTTAACATCACTGAAGTGTTAATGAAGGGTCCTCTCTACTGTGGAGTCATATGAGATCATGTGATTAGACTCATCATATTCTCTGTGGCTCCTAATCAGCAAGAGGCAGATTTAGATTGGAGAAAATTTAGTTACGAAAAGCTATAATAATGACACGCTGAAGAGAAGCGTTTGCAGAAATTGGACCAGAAGCGCCAAGCCCGCAAAGAGAGGAGACCTGACCCAATGACAGCTGTCGCATGCCCAGAGTGCGGACGTATCTGTGTGTCCAGCTTTGGCTTGCGCTCACACATGCGGAGTCACTGACGTCTTCGTCGACCACGACGGACATCCATGATGTTCTCTGTGGCTCTTAATCTGCAAGAAGCAGGTTTAAATTTAGAGAAAATTTACTTAAGAAAAGCTATACTAATGACACGTTGAAGAGTGATTTGCTAAACTAACGTCTGTAATAGTGTGGCTCGTGATTTGAATGTTCTAAAGGTTCAGAATATTTTGATCGATTTCTCTTTCAATGTGCGAGCGCACGGAGTTCTAAACGAAAGGGTGGACAGTGTGTTTGTGTTAAAGCTGTTGGTTTAAGCCACAGTTTACATCAGCACTTCCTCTTGTTTCAACAGTTCATTAAAACTTGTAGTCATACTCTACTCCATATGTGCAGGTAGGCTTTCCCTTCCCACCTCCTCTTCATCTCCCCAAACCTTCATAGTTTTTCTCCAGGAGAAGCTGATAAGGCGGCTGAAGATTACACCTTCTATCAGAGTTTACACAACCGACTGGCCTCCAAACAAACCTCCCCGCTTAAAAGGTGAGAAAAAAGCTCCCCTCGTGTCTCACTGGTCAAGGAGAAAACTCCCATCTCTGCACATACTCCACCACAGTATGTCGGTCTGTATATCTTCCTCCACACAACACACACATCAAGCAACGAAAACTAAACATGCTTTTTCATAGGAGGTCAGCGGCCTGGAAGCTCACAGCGCCAAAGCAGATGTTGAGGAGAGAGTGCTGAATTTGTACAATGTCTGAACAAGCGTAGTGCAACAGACAGGACCATGGTGATTAACATATAAACAAAGTGTAGCCAGTGGTAGGCAGTGTTTCTTTCTGGTCGTTATAATAGTTTGATGAGGACGTGAAACATGCTCAATATTCCAAAGGTGTTTTTTTATTATTCAGTTCAAAGTAACAACAATGCATGGAGCTGTGGTTGATAGGCATACATCAACTAAACCCGTCTGCAGTTTATCTACACTTTATATGTTCCTTTACGTATGTTAAAGTGGCAGTTTGCTTGATTGAAATGGCTCGATTTATTGAAAGTATTCACACATCCAAAATGTTCACTTATATGAGCGTGCAACTGTTTACTGAAAACCTATCGAATTCAGCGAAACACTTTCTCCTGACAAATAAGACAATCTATTTATTTCAACTTCACTGGCACGTGAAAAACAGGGACGTTTTACCGTACTCATACATAATCTGCTTTTCAGCGAGGAAGTAAAATGCATCTCAGGCACTTGCTTGTTAATGACAGGTTTCAAGTAAATGCTGCCCGCAGTGAAGAAAACAATTGAAGCTTAATACTGTCTCGTTTCTGCAAAGTCAGGCCAACAACTCTCTTCTGCATACCATGAAAGAAGCAACACTTGAAGTTGGCGAATCCAGGCTCTGCCTTTCCTCCACAGGACAGGCCACGGTGCGGAGCCACAACGGTCCCCAACAGGCGATGGCGTGCACCCAGGAGTCTCTTCAGCCTCGTATCCACCAGCCAATCAGCCCAGAGCCACTCTTCACCCGTGATTGACTTCTTGACGAATGAACACCCGCCATCGCCCTCGTCCTTTGTTTGACTATCGCTCGATACGTTGCCTAACACACAGACCCGCTGCTTTCTTGGCAAAGCCACCATTTCAGTCTGGTTTAAATTGTCGATGAGTCTGACAGGTCCTTTTCCTGTTTAGATCTGTCAATAGCTTTCAGATGTGGAGCCTACTGTAAATTTTCTGTGTGAGGTATTGCTGGTGTATGACGTAATCTTGTAGGCTAGTTCTTTCCTCATAAAACCAGTCACAATGGAAGAAAGAT
This sequence comes from Conus ventricosus, assembly GCA_018398815.1. Taxonomy (NCBI): domain Eukaryota; kingdom Metazoa; phylum Mollusca; class Gastropoda; order Neogastropoda; family Conidae; genus Conus; species Conus ventricosus. The sequence continues at coordinate 754 of JAFLJL010003402.1, read as the reverse complement.
GACAATGCACTGCATACAATGCATTTCAGGCCTCTTCGTGTAAGCAGTCTATCCAATCCACTGTTGCACAGTTGCATTTGGGAGAGAGAGGGAGGGGGCAGAGACAGACAGACAGAGATAAACAGACACGAAAAAGCAGACAAGGACAGAGACAGAGACATGCATACATTCAGAGATGGAGGCATCTCATATCTGTCCTCTATTTCGTTTTCCTTCCACATTACTCCTCAGAATTAGCAGCATCCTTTTTGTAGTGAAATTAGTTCCAAAAAAATATATCAGTCTATTTCTGCAAATTTGCTTTGTTGGTCTCTTGTATCAAAAGAAATAAAATAGAAGATTGATGACCTCTCTTCTCTCTTCTCTCTCTCTCTCTCTCTCTCTCTCTCCTCTCTCTCTCTCCTTGTTCTTCTTCTTCTTCCACTGCTTCTTCCCTCCCTCCTTCCCCATCTCTTCTCTCTCTCTCTCTCTCTCTCTCTCTCTCTCTCTTCTCTCTCTCTCTCTCTCTCTCTCTCTCACTCTGCCATACATACACAAAAGAATGTGAGATGGCACCAGCCAGCTGAGAGAAAAAAAAGTGAGACAATTTCTGCTATTGCCTTATCTCCCCTTCGTCAGCTCCCCCGCTCACATCACGGTCTTGACCATGTCTTATTCAAACTTCGTCAGTCCCCCAGCTCCACATCACGGGTCTCATGTATCAAAGAAAATTCATGTCTATTTCCAACACTTCGTCAGCTCCCCCAGCTCCACA
>JAFLJL010003401.1:0-19417 GCA_018398815.1 Conus ventricosus | reverse complement strand
CAAGAGGTGTCCTGTTGGTCACAGTGGTTAAATTTTAGCGCCCGTGGTCATTAAGTAGAAAAATGAGCATGTCCAGAGGGTCATGGGTTCGAATCCCAGCCATGGCTCGTCCCAAGATGGGGAAAAAAAAAGGGCAGCAGGGGGACATCCGAGTCATGAACCGGGTGTGCCCACCCCCCTAGAGTGTCAGAGATAAGGGCCGAAACACTTGCTTGAAGGGCTTCTCTTCTGAGGACTCTCTGCTGCCACGCTCTCCACGAGTTCTTCTACAGCATGACTGAGTGAAAACAGTGGTACGCTCACCCTTCACATCTGATACTTCATTGCAAGCTTTTATTTTATGGTGTTCAAAACTCTCTGCTGTCGAAGAATCCGTCGACACAGAGGAGCTGGGCACACAAATGCAAGATTTAAGACTGATGTCCGCCTTCCTTTCCTGGTAGTCTGCTGTCTGGAACTGGTGGAGGAGATCCCTCTTCACATCAGGATCAACTGGTTCAGCTTTAATACCTGGACCATAATCTGTCTGTCCGTCTGCTTCAGACTTGGTAAGGGTAGCCAATGGATTCTGACAGGTGTCTCACGAACTGTTTTGGCTGGGATCTTATGATTCATTTCACTCCAATCATAGATGGAGTCTGAAACAGAGAATTGATTGTCTGTGGTAATAATAATAAACCGTACTATTCCTCAATCCTAAATCATAATCACTATAATCATCAAGCACCCTTGTCCTAAACAACCAAAGTTCAAACATTACATGTGTCATTTGTAGCTTTCAGAACGAAGTGACTGAGGGCAGAAAATGAAGCCAAATGTAGCTACCACCACAGATGTCACGACCGACCCCTGAAGGTCTGCCCTGACAGGATCGGTCTAGATGGGAGTGAAGGGAGTGACTGACCTCACACGCCTCGCAAGAGCCCACACAAGAACGATTACGATACAACACCCCATTTATTCACATCAACACACGCAATCACAAATAAATATTTCAACGCACGCACTATGCACAATCACAATCAAGCATTCCAACACACACAACATGCACAATCACCACCAAGCATTTCAATACACGACATACACAATCACAATCATAAATAAATAATTCCAGCATCCATCCCTTTCCCTGTCATGTTGTGCCCTCACACCCTTGCCTCTCCAAAGTCTACTGGGAACACCCTGTCGCACTGGGTGTCCCAAACCGGTTCGGTTCTTGAAGAGAGTTGTTCAACGCCGACACCCTCGACACACACAAACAGACGGTGGAGAGCGCGTCTCGGGAACGGGGCGTTGTTGCTGGAGGTCCTAGACGGGAATCAGGACCGTCTAGCCAAGTCCACGGGCTTTTCCACCAGTACGTGGCCTCAACCAGTGCGTGGTCCCCACCAGTGCGTGGCCCCCAACCAGTGCGCGTTACCAACCAGTGCGCGGTCCCAACCAGTGCGCGTTACCAACCAGTGCGCGGTCCCAACCAGTGCGCGTTACCAACCAGTGCGTGCTCCGGGTGAAGTCTCCGGGAGGAGGGAAAAGGTAACTGGGAGGGAATAAGAAAGACGGGTACTGGAACCCCGCAGTCAGTACAGTCTGACACATGCTGTTAAACCTTAACAGCCACTCGCATGATGGGCGAGGGGAGGTCTACTAAACACACCAACAACACCAGCTCAACACAGGCCTGAGCATAACACAGCAAACCAACCAAATCAGGAATGTTCGTTAAAGTCTTCTCATACGAAGCAGGTAAGAGACTGCATTAAATTAACAGGCTATAAAACAAATATGAATTATCTTCATCCTTCTCTCACTCACGTTTAACATTTTCCTTCCTTAGGAACTGAACTAATAGAGTAACCATGGCTTTACATCCGCCACCACATTTGCAAATAATAATAATTCAATGGCACAATTATCCCCACATTTTATAGCAACACTTCAAAATAACACAAATCTCCAACCACGCATCCAAATGACTAATCATGCGTACGCACGCTCGCGAACATAAAACTCGTTCTCCTTGCACACACAAACAGACGGTGGCCGAAGAATAAGAGTCCGGCGAATGTGACAGGGGCGGACGAGCAAGACCAAGCAAGTACCAACCCTGAATCACCAGGTTCTCTCCCATCCCCACCGACTACCGCATCACCAGATGCATAAAAAGGAGAAGAATTTTGGATATAATTTAGAATGGCCAGGTTAAAGATTGAATTAACCAGAAAAAGTGGTCTCAAACAATATTTCTTTTATAATTTTGAAAACCAAAAGAAATTGCGCAAAAGAGAAGAATTAGCCGGCTAACATAAAAAAACCCACAACAAACGAACCACGAAACTGATGCTTACCAGCTACCCGTGGGTGACCCAGAAGAGGCGGGTCAAACGACTCTCTCTGCCCTCTGTCCAGTCGAGAGGACAGCAGCGCAGATGCGGAAAAAAGATGAAGTGATGTCTCCCTCCTACAGGCCGACTGTAGGAAATGACAGTACCGACTGTACCTTCGACGATAAGGTGAAGAACCAGGACCGGAGCAGGCGCTCCCAGAGACATCTTCCGCTCGAGTCAAGAGAAAACCTCCCTAAACGATGGCAGCCGACATGCCACGCTACGTCACAGTGAGCATACCTCAAGCCTAAGAGGAATGATGCACGTGCGACAGCTAAAAAGACAGGAGAGAGGCCGATAGAGACAGCCAGTACAAGAAAAAGATACCAGCCACCCGTGAACCTGCAGGATGAATTGCACGGGCAGTGGAATTAGAGAGAGAGGGAGAGAGAGAAAGTAAACCTAACCTGAGCTAAACCACACCAAAGGTGCAACCACACCACAAGCCACATTAAGGGACAGATATACGACAACAACGACGACAACAACCAAATGAACAATTCTACTACCCTAGATGGGCCAATCGTCATAGGCCTCGTAACAAACCCGTGACAACAGACACAAACTGTCACTTTCAGGAAAGACCCTGTTTTGTCCTGTAATCTGTTTTTCTGTATCTGTATCCTGTAATCTGTCTGTATCTGTGTCCTGTAATCTGTCTGTCTGTATCTGTGTCCTGTAATCTGTTTGTCTGTATCTGTGTCCTGTATTCTGTCTGTCTGTATCTGTGTCCTGTAATCTGTCTGTATCTGTGTCCTGTAATCTGTCTGTCTGTATCTGTGTCCTGTAATCTGTTTGTCTGCATCTGTGTCCTGTAATCTGTTTGTCTGTATCTGTGTCCTGTAATCTGTCTGTCTGTATCTGTGTCCTGTCTGTCTGTATCTGTGTCCTGTAATCTGTCTGTATCTGTGTCCTGTAATCTGTCTGTCTGTATCTGTGCCCTGTAATCTGTTTGTCTGTATCTGTGTCCTGTAATCTGTCTGTCTGTATCTGTGTCCTGTAATCTGTATCTGTGTCCTGTAATCTGTCTGTAATCTGTGTCCTGTAATCTGTCTGTCTGTATCTGTGTCCTGTAATATGTCTGTATCTGTGTCCTGTAATCTGTTTGTCTGTATCTGTGTCCTGTAATCTGTTTGTCTGTATCTGTGTCCTGTAATCTGATTGTCTGTATCTGTGGCGGTAACTAACCCCTTCTCTTTCTCAATTATGTGTCATTGTAAACAAAGAGAAAACCAAGGAAAAAAACTAAAACAACATGGATGTATCAGGACCTCTGCAATATCAATGTTGTGTAAAAGGCAAAGAAACCACCAAATTAAAACATGTCGCTTCAAGCCCTGCCCACCACAAAAGCCATATCAGGGCTGAAACACCATATGAAACAAAGTGACAGAATTCAAATGCAAATTTTAAAATTCAGCACCTTTTTATTTCTTGACATCAAATGACCTGCGAAAAAGAGTGTTACATTTAAGTTCTAAAACACTGATTTCTATAAAATAAAAAAAAACCCCCAAAAATCGACTTGGGTGGAACAACCGGAACAAGGTCTTCAATGTGCTTGCTGTTAAGCGTTTAAGTCTGACATCATATGCTCCCTACATTCAATTAGAAATTGTCTCTTGCTGAGACATTCATCATATGGGTTGCAACGTGGACCTTCTTCACTCTGTAAAAGATGCAAATGACTTAAAAATGAATGGCCAGTGTGCAACTGGCAAAAAACTGTTTCTTCCTTGTGACCACCACAGGTAGACCAGGGCCACTCTTAGGTTTGGACAGATCTGGAAATGACTGTTGTCCATCTGTGTATTCCAGTCCTCTTGCCAGGTCTCTGACATAATCATTAACCTTTGGTTTCAAATCTGAGTAGGGGATACATATGTTGGACAATTTCTATGTTATGGCATTCCTGGCCAAACGATCCGCCATTTCATTTCCCCAAATGTCAACACGACTAGGAACCAAGCAAGAACACCATTATGACCTTCCACTTTCAAAGAGGTAAAAAGTTCAGTAAAAGTTTAGAAGTTCAGGATGAATGGACGTTATGGCCAGCAATGGTCTCCAAGCTGACAGCAAATCAGACAAAATCAGAAAGTCCTTCTTTAATATCTTCAGTGCTAGAACCAAAGCTGGACACTCAGCAGAATAAATTGAACAATCTGATGGATGCTTTGATCACATTTGAGAATGGTTGGGCAAAAGGCTGCACAAGCAACTCTATCTTCGGAGTTTGAACCATCCTTGAATATTTCATTAAAAAGGGTGGAAATGTTGTACAGAGATCAGCAAAACAATGCCCTGTATGCCTGAGGACTGGTGTGCAAACAATGCACTGTATGCCTGAGGACTGGTGGGCAAACAATGCCTGTATGTCTGAGGACTGATGGGCAAACAATGCCCTGTATGCCTGAGGACTGGCAGGCAAACAATGCCCTGTATGCCTGAGGATTGGTGGGCAAACAATGCCCTGTATGCCTGAGGACTGGTTGGCAAACAATGCCCCGTATGCCTGAGGACTGGTCAGCAAACAATGCCCTGTATGCCTGAGGACTGGTGGGCAAACAATGCCCTGTATGTCTGATGTCTGGTGGGCAAACAATGCCCTGTATGCCTGAGGACTGGTCAGCAAACAATGACCTGTATGCCTGAGGACTGGTCAGCAAACAATGCCCTGTATGCCTGAGGACTGGTCAGCAAACAATGCCCTGTATGCCTGAGGATGGTCAGCAAACAATGCCCTGTATGCCTGAGGACTGGTGGGCAAACAATGCCCTGTATGCCTGAGGACTGATGGGCAAACAATGCCCTGTATGTCTGAGGACTGGTGGGTTCTTTGCAAAAAGATCAAAGTGGATTTCTGGTGTGAAGAAGGTCCATGGAGGCTTATGTGGAAATGAACAGAAGTCAGGCACAACTCCTAGATCAAGACAGGCCTTCTGCTCATGTGGCTACATACCAAGTCCAAGCATAGGAACACAAAAGGGATTGTCTTCAAATCTCCTTTGAAACTGAGGACTAAAAACACAGTCCTAAGCAGGGTTTTCCAGTTCAGAGAACAATCTGAGATTGTAGTTGAAGGAAAGTTTCAGCCTACAGTTGGATGATGAGGGTTCCCCTGCCTCTGCAGGCTGTACACTGGGGTGATGTGGAATGCTCCAAGACAGAGACCAAGCCCTCCGCAGGCTGTACACTGGGTAGTGTGGAATGCTCCAAGACAGAGACCAAGCCCTTGATGCAGAACGGGATCCAAGTGTTTCAGGTAACTGGGTCTCACAGAGCTGTACACAACACAGCCATAGTCCAGTTTAGAATGGACCAAGGCTATGTAAAGGTGCAGCAAGTTTTCTCTTCAGCGCTCCAGTCAGTGTGTGCTATGACCTGCAGAATGTTCAGAGCTTTCTGACAAGAAGTTTTCAAGTGTTTAATGTGCCTAAGAAAGCTGAGTTTTTGATCAAAAATAACTCCCAGAAATTTGGCCTCTTTACAGCTAGAATCAAAGATTTCCCTGTTTGGATTTCGATGCATTAGAGCCACAACTGTCTATCTTGAAAAACGCCATTTTGAGAAATGGCCACTTAAAGATTTCACAGGTCTCCGAAAATTACACCTCTGCGTGCAGAACTTCCAAACTTGGGAAAAACAAACACTAGATGGTGTTCTAAAGCTGTACAAATGACGGTTAAAAAAAAACTCAAATGTAAACCACAGAATTACGCAATCTTAAGAAGTAAACACTCTTGGTCTGAAAAGAAAGGCTTTCATCTTCCCAGAATTTTGAATCACAACTTATTAACAAGACTTAGAAAGTTGTGGCACACAACGGTAAGACCTTAACAGCTGAAATCCTCAGGCCACAACTGATCAACTATGGGATAGTGACTTGTGGCCTGGAACATTCATATCAGTTTGCCGTAATAGTTTGGAATACAACTGTCTTCTATGGCTCTAGCCACTTGTGGCATGGACAAACTGTCCCACTGTGTGGAACATTTACAGACCACAATCTGTTATGTACAAGAAAATCAGTTGTGGTGTAAAACATAGTCGTTTTTTGTATGTGTTATTTTGGGCAACAAGTGCTCACGAATGAAACACATAGTTGTGGCCTTGGAAGTTTGACATAATTTATGTCATACATTAGGTAACAAGTGTTTAACAATTCTTGAACCGTGTTTTACACTGAGCTAATTTTGTATTTTACACTATTAATGTGCTCGGAACCACTCCTGATAGAAAAGAATGGACTGGATAGGCTTGTGTGAAGCTGTTGTTAAGGAAAAGGTTAAGATCAATAGCCTATAGAAAATAACGTCGACAGTTTCTGGAAAAAGTCTGTGAATAGAAGACGACACACACACGCACGCACGCACGCACGCACGCACGCACGCACGCACGCACGCACGCACGCACGCACACCACACCACCACACACACACACACACACACCACACACACACACACAGAGGCAGAGGTGAATGCAACCAAGCCCTAAAGCTACTTTACTTCACACTATCATGCTAACAAACAAAAATATACAAGAGACTGAACACATATGCAAAATTGTTCATGCCTACCTTGTTTGCTGTCTCCAAAATCCACACAAGGATGAATCATCCACAGCAAGAACAACTGTCTACATTGTCACAGTTCACGGTTTATTCACAAAAGGGGAGTGGGGGTGGGGTGGAGAGAGACTGTTCACTGTATCATTCACAAAAGGAAAAAAAAAATCTGTTCACTGTATCCTACTTCAGTTCACTGCTTGGTCCACAATGGGAAGAAACTGTTCACCGATTTTCCACAGCAGAAAAAAAAGAATTGTCCGCATTGATATAGTTCATTGATTTATCCACAATAGAGAAAGTAAATATAGCATATATATTTCACTGATTTGATTCCACATTAACAAAAAAAAAGCGCACCTATTGTTTAGAATGAAAACAGACATCGGCGCACTGTCAAATTCACTCAAATGAAAATTTTACAGATCTTCTTCAGATTCTGTGTCCTTCTTGGTAATGTCTGGTTCTGCAAGCCTGTCTGGAGCCGTGCTGGCGCTGGGCAGCCGTTGGTAGAACTGATGGTGTCGCTGTGGCACAACCCCTAGCCGGCAGAGGTCCAGGAGGTCTTTCTTCTTTGCTTCAGACAAAGGCAGACGATCCGTGTACCGCTGAGGAAGGTCCTGCACATTGCTGACAGCTTGCTGGCGACCTCGACGGCTGTTTCCCTTGATCTTCAGGCTCCGAAAACACTCTGTCATTCCATATTTGAAATACAGCGTGTCTTCCTCCTTTGTATACCTAAGCCACTTAATCTTCAGCCAGCTGATTTTGGCTCCTGTGATATCAGCCTTGGTATTCCTCATTGTCTGTGAAGCAAGATGTTTGAAGTCCAGAAAGTCAGCATATTCAAGGGGAACTACAGTGTATGGGGAATTTGATCTTGCCATCTCAATGACTGTATGCCACTGATCTGGAATGAAAATGGACGCATTCGTTTTCGCTTTCTCGATAGTAGCAAAAATTGAATCACACTCCATAGGGGTATGGCCACTTTCCCAGAAATTTTTTGGTCGATGATCGGTTGACAAGTTTAAACCTACCCCCAGTGGTTACCCCTCAGACAAAAAGGGAATTTTGGAAAAAAATTAAAAATTCCCCTTTTATTGCGTTTCGTTTTAAACATGATTTTAAAGTTAAAATCCCCTAAATTTAAAAAGAATTTCTGAACAAAAACGATCGTGGTAGAAATTGAAGAGTATGAAGTTCGTTCTGCCCTTTTCAAAGATAAAAGTGCAAAAAGCGGGGGCCCTGAGGGGTTTGGGAAGGTAAATCCTGAAATCATGTATTCGCAGCTTCGGGTCCTTTTCCCCAAGTTTTTTTAACCTACTTTGCAAAAAACACATTGCCCCTGTGTTTTGGAAAACGTCTGTGATTTGTCCTTCCAAAAAAAACGCAGTCCAGAAACTCAAACGTTTAAACGACCTTTGTTTTAAACGTTATTCTTAGAAATTTTTTTAAAAACGTTTTTATCAAAAGACTGTTAGTGCAGACTCGGATCCTTGATTCCCTACAGTTGCATATAACACAACAGGCCTGAAGACCCCACACTTTATTTCACGTTTTTACACACTTAGAAAAACCCCCAAGTCGTTCGCCGTATTCGTTTTTTGACTTCTCCTCTGCCTTCAACCAAGGGGGGGGCCCCATTTTTTGGGCCCATAAACTAAAGCAACTTGGCATCCCCTTTATTCCATTCTCTGGATTATCGTTTTTCTGGAAAATCGCCCCCAGGGGGTTCGCTTTCATAACTCTTTTTCACCCGTTTTTTATACATCAAGGGTCCCCCCAAAGGGACGTTCTTTCTCCTTGTCTTTTTTACTCTCTACACTAAGACTGCAGAGGTAATAAGACACCTTTAAACCAAAAATTTCTCTGATGTACTGCAGTCACAGATCTTTTAAACTCAGATAACTTTTAATAAAATTTGGGAAACAGTTTACACTGGTGTGACCCCAATTTCCTTGATCTTAATGTCCAGAAAAAAAAAGGACTGATCTTGACTTCCGAAGAAATGCTGACCCTATTCCGTTTTATGATCTCAGGTGCAAGGTTAAAGGGGTACTTAAATAAAGTACTTGGTTCTGTTATCGATGACAAATTTTCATTACTTCTAAATTTTTTTCCCGTTAAAAAAAAATGTCAGTAAGGTGTTTTCTTACAAAAATTTGAGATACCTTGGATAAAACTGTAAGTTTTAAAAGCATTCTGAAGCATATTGAATCTGTGATCATTTTTTTCATTTTTATTTGGGGTATGGGATTAAATGGAAAAAAACAAATGCTTGCTGGAAAAAAGACGTGAAACAGTGGGAAGATTATGGTTTTTTAAACAACAAAGTTTAGGAGAAAGTTAAAATAAGATGCCTAAGAAAGCTCAGAAGATTGTATGTATGAAACCCATCCTCTTTTCCCCCTTTTATGAAAAATGCCTTCAATAGACTTCCCGGGCAATTGAAATGTGAAACCAACAACTGAATCCGTTTTTTTGCCCATTTCAACCGTTCTTGAATAAACATGACCACCATCCGAGAAATGTTTAATGGTCGTTATAAAGATAGAGGGGGGTGAGGGCGAGATTTGGGTAGAGAGAAGAGGGGTGGGGGGGGGGGGGGGGGGGGGGGGGGAGGGGGGGAGAGAATAAGTGAGATGTTTTTGGGGAGGGGGATGAAACAATACAAAGTTTTAAAAAAACCTCTTCTCACCCGTGAGTTGTGTGGTGTTGTTTGTGTGTGTGTGTGTGTGTGGTGTGTGTGTGGTGTGTGTGTGTGTGTGTGTGTGTGCCCCTTTTTTTGTTTTTTGCTCAGCGTTTTTATTTAAAATTTCTGGATTAAAAGGAGTGTTGTTTGGGGGAAATTTTTTGATTGTTTTTGGAAAATAAGCCTTACTTTATTTTTAAATTTTTTTTTAAATTTGTGGGGAGTGCGGGTGTAGTGCATTTTCACATTTTTTTTTTCAATGTTGTTACTCAATGTCCCTTGTTTATTCTCCCACCACAACACAAAATTCTTATGAAAGAAAATAAAGTGTCTTGAATTTAATTGAATTGAATTGAATTGAATGTGATCCAAGCTTTTGACCCAAAAAAGAAGAGCAGCAGCAACAAACTGATTTTATTCTGTCCCCCCACAGGTACAGAAAACAATGACAGGTGATGTGTTGGCAAAGACTGGGTGTAACGCAGAAGACGGTGGCAAACCCAAATCCTTGTTTCCACAATTCACCAAACAAAGCAAGAGGCTTCTTTGTTGAAAGTGGAAAACGGTAGGTTATAAACTGCCAACTTTCTTTTAAAATGAACCTGACTTATAGGGGGCATGGGGTTTTACACGCCTCATACCAATGTGACTGGTTTTAAGTCCTCCTGCTTCTGTGACCATTTTTTGCTTTATAATGAACTTGATTACTAGGGAGCTGGGGGTTTTTAGCACGCCTCCTATCCAATGTGACTGTGGAATGCCCCTGCTTCGTGACCTTTTTTGTCTTTATAAGAACCTGATTACTAGGGGGCATGGGGGTTTTTTACACTGCCTCCATATCCAAAAGTGACTGTGGAAAGCCTCCCTTCTGTGACCATTTTTGTCTTTTATATGAACCTGACTTACTTGGGAGATGGGGGGTTTTAGCACTGCCCCCATATCCAATGTGCTGTGTGATGTCCTCCCGCTTCTTGACCATTTTTTTGTCTTTTAAATGAACCCGACTTCAGGGGGCTGGGGGTTTTTAGCCTGCCCCCATATCCAATGTACTGTGTGAAAGTCCCCGCTTCTGTGACCATTTTTTGTCTTTTATAAAGAACCTGCTTACTAGGGGCATGGGGGGTTTTTAGCACTGCCCCTACAAATTGACGGGAATGTCCTCCTGCTTTTGTACCATTTTTTTTGTCTTTTTTAATGAACCGACTTACTAGGGGGCATGGGGTTTTTAGCACTGCCCCAATCCAATGTGACTGTGTGAATGTCCCCTGCTTCTGTGACCATTTTTTTTCTTTTTAATGAACCTGACTTATAGGGAGCATGGGTTGTTAGCACTGCCTCCATATCCAATGTGACTGTGTGAATGTCCTCCTGCTTCGTGACCATTTTTGTCTTTATAATGAACCTGCCTTACTAGGGAGCTGGGGTTGTTAGCACTGCCTCCATATCCAATGTGACTGTGTGAATGTCCTCCTGCTTCTGTGACCATTTTTTGTCTTTTATAATGAACTGACTTACTAGGGAGCATGGGGTTGTTAGCACGCTCCAATCCAATGTGACTGTGTGAATGTCCTCCTGCTTCTGTGACATTTTTTGTCTTTTATAATGAACCTGACTTACTAGGGAGCATGGGGTTGTTAGCACTGCCTCCATATCCAATGTGACTGTGTAAAATGTCCTCCTGCTTCTGTGACCATTTTTTGTCTTTTATAATGAAACCTGACTTACTGGGGGAGCATGGGTTTTAGCACTGCCTCCATATCCAATGTGACTGTGTGAATGTCCTCCTGCTTCTGTGCCCATTTTTTGTTTTTAAATAAACCCTGACTTACTAGGGAGCATGGGTTTTTTAGCACGGCCTCCATATGAATGTGACTGTGTGAATGTCCCCCTGCTTCTGTGCCATTTTGTCTTTATAATGAACCTGACTTACTAGGAGCATGGGGTTGTTAGCACTGCCTCCAAATCCAATGTGACGTGTAAATGTCCTCCTGCTTCTGTGACCATTTTTGTCTTTATAATGAACCTGACTTACTAGGAGCATGGGGTTGTTAGCACTGCCTCCATATCCAATGTGACTGTGTGAATGTCCTCCTGCTTCTGTGACATTTTTTGTCTTTTAAAAGAACCTGACTTACTAGGGAGCATGGGGTTGTTAGCACTGCCTCCATACCAAATGTAAACTGTGTGAATGTCCTCCTGCTTCTGTGACCATTTTTTGTCTTTTATAATGAACCTGATTTACTGGGGAGCATGGGTTGTAGCACTGCCTCCATACCAATGTGACTGTGTGAATGTCCTCTGCTTCTGTGACCATTTTTTGTCTTTTAAAATGAACCTGACTTACTAGGGAGCATGGGTTGTTAGCACTGCCTCCAAATCCAATGTGACTGTGGAATGTCCTCCTGCTTCTGTGACCATTTTTTGTCTTTTATAATAAAACCTGATTTAAATAGGGAGCATGGGGTTGTTAGCACTGCCTCCATATCCAATGTGACTGTGTGAATGCCTCTGCTTCTGTGACCATTTTTTTTTCTTTTAAATGACCTGACTTACTAGGGAGCATGGGGTTTTAGCACTGCCTCCATATCCAATGTGACTGTGTGAATGCCCTCCTGCTTCTGTGACATTTTTTGTCTTTTATAATGAACCCTGATTTACTGGGGAGCATGGGGTTGTTAGCACTGCTCCATACCCAAATTGACTGTGTGAATGTCTCCTGCCTGGGGACCATTTTTTGCTTTTATAATGAACCTGCTTTCGGGGATGGGTTGTTAGCACTGCTCATACCCAAATGTGACTGTGTGATGCCTCCGCTTCTGTGACATTTTTTGTCTTTTATAATGAAACTTAAGGTGCAGGGGGTTGTTAGAAACTGCCTCCATATCCAAGTGACTGTGTGAATGTCCTCCGTTCTGTGACCTTTTTTTGCCCTTTATAATGAACCTGACTTACTAGGGGCATGGGTTGCTAGCACTGCCTCCATATCCAATGTGACTGTGTGAATGCCCTCCTGTTCTGTGACCATTTTTGTCTTTTATAATGAACCTGACTTACTAGGGAGCAGGGGGTTGTTAGCACTGCCTCCATATCCAATGTGACTGTGTGAATGTCCCCCTGCTTCTGTGACCATTTTTTGTCTTTTATAATGAACCTGACTTACTAGGGGAGCATGGGGTTGTTAGCACTGCCTCCATATCCAAGTGACTGGTGAATGTCCCCCTGCTTCGTGACCATTTTTTGTCTTTTATAATGAACCTGACTTACTAGGGGCATGGGGTTGTTAGCACTGCCTCCATATCCAAGTGACTGTGGAATTTTCCTCCTGTTCTGTGACCATTTTTTGTCTTTTATAATGAACCTGACTTACTAGGGAGCATGGGGTTGTTTAGAAACCGCCTCCATATCCAATGTGACTGGGGAATGTCCTCCTGCTTCTGTGACCTTTTTTTGTCTTTTATAATGAACTGACTTACTAGGGAGCATGGGGTTGTTAGCACGGCCTCCATATAAATGTGACTGTGTGAATTCCCCCTGCTTCTGTGACCATTTTTTGTCTTTTATAATGAACCTGACTACTAGGGAGCATGGGGTTGTTAGCACTGCCTCCATATCCAATGTGACTGTGTGAATGTCCTCCTGCTTCTGTGACCATTTTTTGTCTTTTATAATAAACCTGACTTACTAGGGAGCATGGGGTTTGTTAGCACTGCCTCCATATCCAATGTGACTGTGTGAATGTCCTCTGCTTCTGTGACCATTTTTTGTCTTTTATAATGAACCTAAACTTACTAGGGAGCAGGGGGTTGTTAGCACTGCCTCCATATCCAATGTGACTGTGTGAATGTCCCCCTGCTTCTGTGACCATTTTTTGTCTTTTATAATGAACCTGACTTACTAGGGAGCATGGGTTGTTAGCACTCCCTCCATATCCAATGTGACTGTGTAATGTCCTCCTGCTTCTGTGACCTTTTTGTCTTTTATAATGAACCTGACTTACTAGGGAGCAGGGGGTTGTTAGCACTGCCTCCAAAATCCAATGTGACTGTGTAAATGTCCTCCTGCTTCTGTGACCATTTTTTGTTTTTTATAATGAACCTGATTACTAGGGAGCATGGGTTGTTAGCACTGCTCCATATCCAATGTGACTGTGTGAATGTCCTCCTGCTTCTGTGACAATTTTTTGTCTTTATAATGAACCTGACTTACTAGGGAGCATGGGGTTGTTAGCACTGCCTCCATATCCAATGTGACTGTGTGGAATGCCCTCCTGCTTCTGTGACAATTTTTTGTTTTTTTTTAAATGAACCTGACTTCTAGGGAGCATGGGGTTGTTAGCACTGCCTCCATATCCAATGTGACTGTGTAAAATGTCCTCCTGCTTCTGTGACCATTTTTTGTCTTTAAAATGAACCTGACTTACTAGGGAGCATGGGTTGTTAGCACTGCCTCCATACCCAAAATGTGACTGTGTGAATGCCCTCCTTCTGTGAAAATTTTTTTGTTTTTTATAATGAACCTGACTTACTAGGGACATGGGGTTGTTAGCACTGCCTCCTATCCAATGTACTTGTGAATGTCCTCCTGGCTTCTGTGACCATTTTTTGTCTTTTTAATGAACCTGACTTACTAGGGAGCATGGGGTTGCTACCCACTGCCTCCATATCCAATGTGACTGTGTGAATGTCCCCTGTTCTGTGACCATTTTTGTCTTTTTTAATAAACCCCTTTACTTACTAGGGAGCATGGGGTTGTTAGCACTCCCTCCATATCCAATGTGACTGTGTGAATGTCCTCCTGCTTCTGTGACCTTTTTTTGTTTTATAATGAACCTGACTTACTAGGGAGCATGGGTTGTTAGCACTGCCTCCAATCCAATGTGACTGTGTGAATGTCCTCCTGCTTCTGTGACCATTTTTTGTCTTTTATAATGAACCTGACTTACTAGGGAGCATGGGGTTGTTAGCACGGCCTCCATATCCAATGTGACTGTGTGAATGTCCTCCTGCTTCTGTGACCATTTTTTGTCTTTTATAATGAACCTGACTTACTAGGGAGCATGGGGTGTTGCACGGCCCCCATATCCAATGTGACTGGTGAATGTCCCCCTGCTTCTGTGACCTTTTTTTTGTCTTTTATAATGAACCTGACTTACTAGGGAGCAGGGGGGTTGTTAGCACTGCCTCATATCCAATGTGACTGTGTGAATGTCCTCCTGCTTCTGTGACCATTTTTTGTCTTTATAATGAACCTGACTTACTAGGGAGCATGGGTTCTAGCACTGCCTCCTATCCATTGACGTGTGAAGTCCCTGCTTCGTGACCATTTTTGTCTTTTATAATGACCTGACTTACTAGGGAGCATGGGGTTGTTAGCACTGCCTCCATATCCAATGTGACTGTGTGAATGTCCTCCTGCTTCGTGACCATTTTTTGTCTTTTATAATGAACCTGACTTACTAGGGAGCATTGGGGTTGTTAGCACTGCCTCCAAAATCCAATGTGACTGTGTGAATGTCCTTGCTTCTGTGACCATTTTTGTCTTTTATAGACCTGACTTACTAGGGAGCAGGGGGTTGTTAGCACTCCCTCCATATCCAATGTGACTGTGTGAATGTCTCCTGCTTCTGTTGACCTTTTTTTGTCTTTTATAATGAACCTGACTTACTAGGGAGCATGGGTTTTTTCCACGGCCTCCATACCCAAATTTGTGACTGTGGAATGTCCCCCTGCTTCTGTGACCATTTTTTGTCTTTTATAATGAACCTGACTTACGGGGGCTGGGGTTGTTAGCACTGCCCCATATCCAATGTGACTGTGTGAATGTCCTCCTGCTTCTGTGACCATTTTTTGTCTTTTATAATGAACCTGACTTTACTAGGGAGCATGGGGTTGTTAGCACTGCTTCCATATCCAATTGACTGTGTGAATGTCCTCCTGCTTCTGTGACCATTTTTGTCTTTTATAATGAACCTGACTTACTAGGGAGCAGGGGGTTGTTAGCACTGCCTCCATTTTCCAATTGACTGTGTGAATGTCCTCCGGCTTCGTGACCATTTTTTGTTTTTTAAATTTGAAACCTGACTTACTAGGGAGCATGGGGTTGTTAGCACCCCTCCATATCCAATGTGACTGTGTGAATGTCCTCCTGCTTCTTTTGACCATTTTTGTCTTTTAAAATTTGAACCTGACTTACTAGGGAGCATGGGTTGTTAGCACTGCCTCCAATCCAATTGTGACTGTGTGAATGCCCTCCTGCTTCTGTGACAATTTTTTGTCTTTTATAATGAACCTGACTTCTAGGGGCATGGGGTTGTTGCACTGCCCCATATCCAATTTTGGGACTGTGTGAATGTCCTCCTGCTTCTGTGACCATTTTTGTCTTTTATAATGAACCTGACTTACTAGGAGCATGGGTGTTAGCACTGCCTCCATATCCAATGTAAACTGTGTGAATGCCCCCCTGCTTCTGTGAAAATTTTTTTGTCTTTTATAATGAACCTGACTTACTAGGGAGCATGGGGTTTTTAAGCACTGCCTCCATATCCAATGTGACTGTGTGAATGCCCTCCTGCTTCTGTGACCATTTTTTGCCCTTTTTAATGAACCTGACTTTACTAGGGAGCATGGGTTGTTAGCACTGCCTCCAAATCCAATGTGACTGTGTGAATGTCCTCCTGCTTCTGTGCCCCATTTTTTGTCTTTTATAAAAAAACCCTGACTTACTAAGGGGAGCTGGGTTTGCTAGCACTCCCTTCCATATCCAATGTGACTGTGTGAATGTCCCCCTGCTTCTGTGACCTTTTTTTTGTCTTTTATAATGAACCTGACTTACTAGGGAGAAATGGGGTTGCTAGCATGCCTCCATATCCAATGTGACTGTGTGAATGCCTCCTGCTTCTGTGACCATTTTTTTTTTTTTTAAATAATGAACCTGACTTACTAGGGCAGGGGTTTTGTTAGCACGCCTCCATATCCAATGTGACTGTGTGAATGTCCTCCTGCTTCTGTGACCATTTTTTGTCTTTCTCCTTTTCTTCTCTTGATTGTCGCTTCCTCTCCGGGTGCTCTCGTACTCCTTCGTCTTTCTGCTGTCAGTTCCTTAGCACGTTTTCCCCCTTTTATACCTTGTGCGATGAGGCTTTGATCCTTTTTAGGCTTATGAAATGCCAAGTTGTACTCAGTATTGAAAATCTGTCTGTAGAAGCTAGAGGATACAGGCACCCCCGCCTTTTTCTTTACAAGTGTCACGTAAAGTGAATAAAATTCTGTTAATATTCAGCCTTGGTCTAGAAATTTCCTTCTACTCCCTGCTGCAATAAAAGCGACTCAACTGCTGAAAGTTTTCTATGTGTCTTTTTCACCTTAGACCTATCCTCATCAGCAGTCTTGTTAGCAGGTGTGTTTCTTGCCTCGATTATCTTGTCCAATAAATGTCCCATCTTGATTGTGTCGTAGAGCATGTGCGACATATCCGTGGCCCACATCCAGTGTGGCCAGGAAAAAGTCTTGCATACCTGCACCCTCTCCCCATCTGTGGTCAAAAGTAGGTTCTAGAAACCTGTCTCTTGTTTATTACTGGCTCTTTGTTGTCATTGAGGTATGTTCTGGTGTCCTTTTGATCCACATGTCTACAAATAAAATCTTTTTGTTTTCTCATTTTGGGATCAAGCCCATAGTATATGTGTTGAATATTGCTAGCCTTTTGTCGAAGCGATTTTCCTGTGCATCTGAGTCTACATTGCAGTCTATGTCTTGGACCCGCCTTTTACGTGCTTTTTTTTTCCCCCTGCTGGTCACATACTCCTGGCCTGTAGCTTCTGCATTTTCTTGAATTTTTCTTCCACTTCTCAGGGTGTGCTTTTCGTTTCTTCGGAGGTGTCTTTTTCTGTGGTGATGTGTGACTGCGTTTGTTCTGAAGTTTCATGAGATGGAGATGATGCTTTTGGAGAGTCCTCATTTTCTTGTGGACCAGAATTGCTGTTAGAGTTGACACTGATGTGGGTGTTCATGGTGGGTTTTGGTGGATCTGACACTTGAGGGGGTGGTGAAGATGGTGGTGGTGGCGGGGAATTTTTGGCATGGTTTGGGGACTGTTTTTGCCTCAGGTTCAGCCATGGTGGGGGGGGAGAAGTTGCATTGATGTGTGGGGGGGGTTAATTCTTTAGTCATTCCAAACCCCAGTGTACAGATGTCTCTTCAGTTTCACACAGCCGTCGTAGTGCTCGCTATTATTCAATGCCAGATATGCCAAGTAGATGGGTAGAAAAGCTGCTAAACCATTGGTTAGAGATGGAGAGATGTTGATGAGTGGTTATTTTTCCTGCTTTTGAAGATTTTCAGTCGTCGCTTTGTGAGGTTGGCAGTGCCAGCGGCATCACATCATTGCAGCATTGTTCCAGAATTCCTGCTCTTCGCATTTCTTCAAGTGATGTTTTTGCAAACTTTTAAAAGATCATTCTCACTGTTCACCCTTCATCAAGGTGAAAAAAGCCAAGGTAGGCATGCAGGTTGTCTTCAATATGTTGGCACAGAGAGGCACGGAGCGCGGTTGCAGTGTGGTTGTCCAGATGAATGGAGGCAGCTTTAAAAAGCAATTTCCATCAGGATACACAGGTCTTCTCTCCATGCCATTGGCCAAGAGAAGACTATCCAGACGTTTGGTGTGAATCCGGACAGCCAGGTCATGAAGGGTTTCTTCTCTGTGGCTTTCAGTAATTGCAGTGGCAAGTGGATCTCCCCCTGAAACATTAAAGATATGCTTTTTATGAAGCGTTTTAATTAAGACAGATTTTTTAATTCTGTTTGATCAGCTTCTGACAGCCCTGCTTTCATCCAAACTCATTCATGTATACACAGTGACCTGGACTCTTTCCAACTGTTTTTATGATATACAATATAATTATAATATATATAGTGTGGCTAGGAAAAAAAATATTTATATATATTGTCACGAACAGGTTTTTGTCCAGGGGTAATATTCAGGTGGGGAGATCTTTTTCCCGTTCGTTTTTATTTCCCCTCCGACGACAGAAACCCTAGCAATATGTTTTGGATCCTGTTTTCGTTATTTCGTGTTCCAGTGTAGCCTTTCCTCCATCCTTCCCCTCTATATAATCTGTTTTCATCATCCTCCCTCCTACCTGTAACTGTCCACGGGTTTCCGCGAGGCCTCGCTGTGTCAGGTTTTGACACGCATGCTCAGTTTTTCTCGGAGATTCTCGTGTCTACTCACCCCAGAATCGAATCTGACGTTTTTGTCGCGGTGTCGTCTCTTGGCACTTTGCGAAAGTCCAGCCTCGAGTCGAAGTCATACCTTCTCCCCGGTAGCGTTTTCGGGTTCAGCTTCATTGCTGTTTGATTTTTCGTTGAAATCTTCACCTCACCCTGGAGTGCTATCCTTCATTGGATTGGGCATTAGGGGTTTTTGGTTGGCGCCTTGGGGGCTCTCTTCCTGCTAACCAGGGCTGGGGCTGTGGTCTCACGACCATTCTTTTCCTCGTCGGGAGAGTTGGGAGTGGTGTTGGAGACGTGGTTCTTCAGTGAGCAGAGCGTAGCACACGGCTAGCTTTTCACAAGCCTGTTGGTAAGTGACGTTTTGTTTTGAGATAGGCTTCTTTGTACTTTCCCAGGTTAATGTAAAGTAAATCAACCAACATATTTCACATTTTTTAAGGGGGGTTTTTTTTCATTTTATTCGTTAAATTCGTGGGCGAAATGCCGGTCGAGATGGCTCACGATAGGCAAAAGAATAGTTTCAATGAATTTTGGGGGG
>JAFLJL010003400.1:0-20000 GCA_018398815.1 Conus ventricosus | reverse complement strand
GGTTCACAAGATATAACCGTTCTGGGCAGACGTTCTTGAAGCTTATATACTTTTTTTTTACAAATGCCAACCAAAAATTCTGCTGAGCTACTAGCAGAACCTATATCCTACAATAAACGTATTCAAGACCAGTGAGCTGTTGTCGCCGAGGAGAGCGGACGTGTTTCTGCTCTGCTCTCGCAAGTTGTTTATTTCCTGCGTTCCTTCTTGTGCTTTGGCTTTTTTCGGAAAATCCTCGGATCATCTTCATACAACTAAAGTGTTTACCCTACACTTTAGAAGGGTGGCTTAGGTGTGACATGTCTAACTAGTGCGTTAACTATTCCTAGTATTGGGGTTTCTTCTCATGCACACAAACGCATACACACGCACACAGTGCAACTCACCAGCAGTACTGGAATGGCGAGTGGGTGGTCAGTCTGTGACGAGCTCTGTCCAAGCCGAGCTTGCAGCTTTCCTCAGAGGGTCAAACAGCTGACGGCGAAACCAGGGAAGGCAAAGGCCACGTCTGGTTCCGCGGTTGGTGGGGGTCTTTTTTGGTGTTGGTTCCGGACCCCACCGTCGCCCCCTTGGGTTTAAAGTGAGGACGGGCGTCCGCAATGGTCCGGTAAGAAGTGTTGGCCCTTTTAAATTGGGGGCGGGCGTTGGGGGCCCGCACTCGACGGGGGTGACGAGGGGAAAAGGCCAGCTTTTTCCCCGCCCGTCATTGTGGTGAGGAGCATGCTATGCGAGGTGCACTTCCGGTTCCGGGGTTTTGAACCGAGTGCGTTTGCACACTTCATCGTGCGTCACACACCCCCCCCGACTTTATAAAAAAGCTTTATTGAGTGTAGTTCCCCTGCAGAGCCCGGCCCGGCTAGCACCCGCTTTGCCCTAACAGCTGAAGGGGGGAGGCATTTTTGGCCCCCAAGCCAAAAGTCCCCCAACAGGAATGCGCATTGGTGCCACACATTCGGCCCCCTGGAAAGTGGGGGGTGCAGCCCCACGGGGTCTTTTGGGTGGAGGAAATATGGAGGTTGTCCCAGAAGGATCCGGTCCCGGTCATCCACCTGTTTTTTTTCTGTCTGGGTTTTAAAGGACCTGGTTTAACGAGGAACCCAAGTGGACTTGGGGGAACCCCCCCCAAACCCGGTCACGGACGTTCTACCCCCGTGAAACAGTGTTTATAATATGCTGCTCACGGGAGGCCATCGGACCACCCCAAGCTTTGGAGGTGGCCTCTGCCCATATCCCTGGAGTTCAAGCTTGCCGGGCCCAGGTCTTTTTTGGGCTGCTGGGGTCGAGTCCAATCTCCCCCACGCAGCTACCGTGGCGATGAGACAGTTCCCGCAGCCTAACGAGGACTCTCTCCATATCCCGCCCAGCCAGTGTGCACAATGTGGGATGCAGCCCAACCACCACCACATATCCTTGGGGTACTGAACAAGATCCTCGGAGGAGGGTTAGGAGACGGGATCGCAAAAGGAGGCGCAAGTTCCCAAATTGGCCCCGTTTTTCCACCCTCACGAAGGTCCATCCAGCAACCCCTAGATTGGAGTCCTGCGGGAGCTGCTTTGCTTTGACAGTCTTCCAGGTGGAGTGTGCTTTTCAAATCCCCGTGGAAGTGAGTTTGGGGTTTTTTGGTGCCTGGGCAGGCCCACAGCCTCGGCGACGGTTAATTTTCCCCTCGTATCACCCCCGGGTGGTCATCCGCGCCCCGTAGCGCACCACCCCCCGTGGCCCAACACGGTGGTGATTCGCCGGGTACGCGGGAAAGGGTAGTCGGCATGGCCCCCCAAATGTACTGACAAAAAGTGTATAGCCCCCCCTCTCCCGCCCAAAGATGGTGTTTCGGGGGGAAAGGAGACGGATTTTGAGGAAAAAGAACCAAGCCTCCGGGACCGACGAATGATCAGCAGTCCATGGCCCTGCAATAATGCTTCCCTCGCCACTTCAACACGTTTTCGATGTTGGGGGCCCCTTTCGTCGAAACCCCCAAGGAAAGGGGTTTGAAGGCTTGCCCTTGGCCCCCTCGGCTCCTGCAGCCGGTCCCATCATCTTCCCCAGGGACTCGGGGCCGGTGTGACTGGCTACGGGGCGGCCTCCTCCCCCCGACCAAAGGGGGGTGAAGGGTGGCGCTGGGAAAATCGCCTTAGGCGTTAGCTGTTTTTTTTCACCCTATTTTGGGCCCAAAGCCAAAGTGTGTCTTCCTCCCTCCTCACTCCAGTCCCCCAAAATAGTACGGGAGGTAAATGCGGCCCACTTTTGCTGGGCAGTTTGGGAACCTTACTAGAGCCTTGAGTGCTGAGGCTCCCCGTTTGCGCGAGAAATAGATTCCGGAGGCCCCCCCAGTCCGGAAAATACTTTTGGAGGAGGCTGTACTTTTGGCCTCAAACCCCTTTTATCGCCCCAGGGGGCCACCCCAAAAGATGGGAGAGAACCCGGCGCGGTTTGGTTTTTCCTGGGAAAGCCTTCTGGGCGTTGTCGGGAGAAAAACCCGGAAAATTTTCCCCCAGTATCCATTGCGTGAGGATTCGGAATGCCCCTACTAACTCGGGCAGGTCATCCCTCGCGGAGGGCCGCTCGATTGGCTTTCCCCAAATTGGGGTCGGTCAGCAAGCGATGTAAAGGCGACCCCCCCCCCCCCCCCCCCCCCCCCCCCCCCCCCCCCCCCCCACCCCCCCAAATTGTCGGGGGGGTTTTGGGCTTGCCGGGGCCCGATGCGAGGCAGGGGCCCTTTTCTTGATCCACCTATCATTCCGCAATGGTAAGTTCATCCCCGGAAACCCTTTCAGCCTTCCCTTTTGAGAAAGGGTCACCCCGCTTTGGAACAGCGACCATGGGAGAAAAGAGCTTCCGTGTCCTGGAGCCTCTTTGGTAACCCAGGGTCCTGCCCAATGGTTGTAGGGGGAACAGCAAACCTGTCGCTAAAAAAACCATCGCGCGCCCCAGGGCGTTTTATTTTGGTGGCCATCCTGAAACAGAACCTTGTCTAAAAAGTTCACTGCTGCAAGCCCTGCACTTGTACTTGTCAAATATCAAGTGCGTCTGGGGTGACGTTAACCATGTCCAGGGAAAAAAATCCGGGCAAAGTGCATTGGCATGAAAGCCCCACCCCTGCTTCCCGAAGAAAGAAACCCCCCTGATCTCATCCCCGGATTCTTCTTCTTTTCTGGATGTGCTTAAACCCGCTGGACCCTTGCGGGCATTTTCCCGCCCCTGCACAGTTCGTCGGTCATGGTTTGTCCGAAGATGAGTTCCGAAGTTTGACCTTTTTCGGGTGGCAGACAGTTTTCTCAGTGCCCCCGGACCTTTCCCAGGGTGAACAGAGTTTCCCCTGCTTTACCTTCAAACTGCAGTACCCAAGAGATATACGCATCACCTTCGGCTTGGGTCCAAAAAGATTTTGAGTCAACTTCTTTTATGCGTCGAGGGGATGTCTTAGTTTTCTCTCTTGCCGTGGGGGGCTCCGCGGGGATGGACCAAGGGGGACACGTACTCATCCTACCCGAACCTCTGGTGGAACCCGGGGAAACTCGTGAGCGGTATTTTCACCTCCCCCCAACTCAACTTGTTGGGGGGTAAACCCAGTTTTCGGTTTCAGGGCCCGGATAGCCCCGCTTTGCTGTACGTGTTCGTCCCATTGTTCTGGTTTTCCCCCGGGAAGACCTTAGGCACCATCAACGTTCGGTTGTACCGTTCCACCTGCCATTCGCGCGGCGATATGGCGTCGTTCGGGCCTTGTGAATTTGAAAGCATGGAAAACCCCTCGAACAACTTGTTTTAAAAAAATTGCGTCCCTGGTTGAAAACAGTGGAACGGGCAACCGAAACGTAAAAAGAACCATCCCCGCAGTTTTGCTGTTGTCCGGCCTTCGGAGGGAAAGGGGCAACACCCCACCCATTTGGTGAATTGGTCCACCATCATGGGCAGTGCTATTTCCATGTGTTGTCCGGGGCAGAGGGCCAATGAAATCATATGGCCGTTCCAGGGGGGCCCCTGCATGGGATTCATAATGGGACTTTCCCAAAACGTTTTTTTCTTGTTTTTCTGCAAAGTCGAGGACAACCATAGGCCTCACATCGCGAGCTAAAGCAAACCAAAAGTTTTCCCCTTCAGTTGGCTTTGCCTCCCCGCCTTGGGTGGCTGATGGAGGTCATGGAGCCAATTTATTGTTTGTTCCGGAGGGAAGCGGGAATCAGTTCCGTCTTGGAGTTAGTTTTGCCCCTAAAATTGCAAGCCTTCCAAAGGGGGAAAAACCCTCTGTTCACCCAATAGTTTTTTGCACTTGGCGAAGTGAAAGGGTTTTCCCCTTTCATCGAGTTCAGTCCCGTCCTGAAGTTTGGGGGCGGGGTTAGCCTTATCTTTCCCTGTGCTGTCCGGATTTCCTGAACTGTAAACCCCCCACACGGGGGTTTTGGGGTTTCCTCTTGTGCAAGACGCACATTACAGGTCCATGCCCCTGTCCATCCGAGTCTTATCTCAAGCTTACGCCCTCAGTGCTCCCAGTCTCAAGTCTTTCAGCCGGAAAGATTTTCCTGCACCCCTTTTCAGCAGTGAGGCACTCTGGCTGCCCCGGGACTGAAAGAAATTATGTGCTGGTAACCCCCTCGTTGAACCCTTGAGCCCCTGGGTGTTTCCCCAAGGTAAAACCCAAAAGTTTGGGCCCGGCCCAGACGAATACTTCGGCGCTCAGGTGTGTCGAAAAAAGGCGGTGCAACCCTTTGAGTGTCCAAAAAACTGTAGGCCCTTTGGGCCAGAAACTGTCGGTTCACCCCGCGGGTGAACCCCGGGGAAATGGCAGGCATACTCTGCACCAGAAAATGGCGGGGTGTCCGGAATCCCCGAAACTGGCAGAAACAGGCCCGAAAAACCCCCTTAGGGCATCCCCCGTTTTTCACCCGGACATGGCATGTGCTCCCCCCGGGTTTGGGGGCCCCCAGATTGGGGAATGTCATGCTTGTTTGGGCAGGGGGGAAGCAGCTTTCGGAATGTGAAGGAAATTTTTTCCCCGTCATGCGATTCCTCCCTTTAGAAGTAGGACAGGCCATATGTGGTAAACCCCCTTTTTACCCCTCCTGCGGGAGAAAGTAAAAGGCCATGATGGTGGGGGAACCCCTTTGGACCTCTTCCGGACTCTGAGAGGCCCCCCCCCCCCCCCCCCCCCCCCCCCCCCCCCCCCCCCCCCCCCCCCCCCCCCCCCCCCCCCCCCCCCCCCCCCCCCCCCCCCCCCCCCACAAAAGTACGGGGGAGGTCAAAAGGGGGCCCCTTTATTTTCCCGGGAGCCTTAACTGTAAAAATTTCCTCCTCCCGGGCAAAAATTTTCCCGTTTTTAAAAATCCCCATGTGCCTCCTTGGGGGTATTTTGAACCCCACAACAGCTTTCCGGTTTTCAGCCCGTTTGGGGGAAAGGGGAAAAAGCCCTAGAATCACCCGCTTTCCCCTTTGTCTGACCGGCCCGATGAAAAAACTTGAAGTAAATCCTTTTAATGGATCCGTGTGTTTAACGGCGGGGGGGCATTAAACCTACAGAGGGGATAAAAAATGCTTTTTACCCCGGAAAAAAAGTTTTTTGTGGGTATCAAAGGTCGAAGTGAAAAGGGCGAAATGCGGGGAGCAACCAAAAAGTCCACTCTTTTTAAATTTCGGGAAAGGGGCCCCCTCTCAATATCCCGGTCAATACAAAAAAGGGGGTTTTTGAACCCCGCCCTTAAAAATCACGGGTAAAAAAAAGGCTTTTTTTAGAAGACTTTTTTGGGGAAACCCGCCGCCCCCTCAAATCTGCAAATGATCCCAAAGCGCCCCACCCAAAATTTTTTTTTGTCCAGGGAAAGCGAGCACGGGGGGGGGGGGGTTTCCCCTTTTTAGCCTTGGGTAAGGGGTTTAAAACCCGAGTGGATTGGGTGGCGCATTTGGTGAGCCCAAAATCCCTCCCAAAAATGTTCGAAAAGACCCTACTTGGTCAAGAAAGGGAGTTTTCTTTTGTCAGCTCTTTGACTCTCACTTGCCAGTCCATTTGTGCATCGGTTTTAAAACCATGTGCTCCCGCAAGGTATCCAGCAGTCTTAAAAAATGGGAAAGGGGGAAAATTCCCCGCTGTGACATCATTTAGGGGTCGGTAATCGATGCACCGCGGATGATCCGTCTTTCTTTCGGTGAGTATGGCGTGACGCCCACTCAGATATTGATCCTGAAGCCCCAACCCTTTAACATTTTTTAAAGTGCCTCCTCCTCTCCTGCGAAAACGCAGGTTTTTGGCGCATTTTTTGCTTTTTTGGTTGGCTCACCCGTGTCAATTGAGTGCCGAAAAAGTGAATTTTCCCCAAAACAACTCTCTGCAGCAAACACTCCTGATAAAAATAGGAGCTCTTTAATCCCCCTTTGTTTTTTTGTCAGGGGGTGTGGGAGTCCTGCCAATTCTGCAGTGCTGCGGTACTTGGTCCTTCGGGGGTGGCTTAACCCCCAATGTACCATTTTGAGTTGCTTCCCCCCCTTTCCATTTTTTTACTTTTTTACTTTCGAGGAAGAGTTCGCTGTTTCCGGGGCCATAACCCCCTGCACTTTATGGGTGGCTAACGCTCCCCCCTTTGATGGTATGGTACCTGTCATGGGGTTTCCAGGGGAGGATTGGATCGTCCCGGATTTCCCACCGTCCTCGGGATAAAAGCTCGAGCCACCCAAGACTGTGTAGTAGTCCTGAAGGATGTATAATCTGCCGGTTACCCTCACTTTTTCAGGTTGGGGGTCCACAACTTTACAGGCGCTGTAACCCGGCTTGGTTGGCGGTCCTTGAAAAAAAATGTCTAAAAAGGTAATTTCGTCCCTATCAAAGGTTTCGCCCCATGTCTGAAAGCCCCCAATGATGCAGAAAATCATGCCCTAAAGCAAAAGTCAGAATTTGGGCCAATACAGCCCCTCTCGAAAGGGTTTACTGGCCAAATTTTAGAGGTCAGGGGGGGTGACAAACCCCCCAGGTGGAACCCGGTCGCCATTTGCTCACCCTTCCTTCAGCTTCTTGGTTTTTTTTAAAGTCTATTACCAGAAAGGGGAACAATGGTGATTCTGCCCAGAATCCACCTGGCTTAAACCCAATGTCACTGCCTGATGTGTCCTGGAAGAGCTGGAAAAAACCCCATTTAAACTATGGGTTTCGGCTGTCGGCCCATTGTTCTGATAACCCTTTTCTGACTTTTCCACGGGGTATTTTGGGCCAGGGGGGGTTTTTTTGCTAGAGAAAACCCTGGGGACACCCGAAATGCAGGTGCTATTTGGCTGCTTAGGCCCTTTTGGGGGGCGCGAATCTTGGAAGTCCGTCGATTTTGGGTGGGGGGGGGTAAGGGATGACAGCCCCTTTGGGGTGGTGAGCCTCAGCCCAAAACTTTTAGGGGACTCCAACTTTTTAAAAAATTTCCCGGGCCCCCGTGATTCCCGGGAGAGGATCGGCCACCATCCCCAGCCCTTTGGTTTAAAAACCCTTTTTTTGGTATTGCCATTTTTTGCCTCCTTTGAGCCGTTCCCATCGCGGCGTCCCTTTTTCGGTGGCACTTCTGCTGACAAAGAAACATTTTTCCCGGGGAGTCCGGGGGCGGTTTTCTTTTTGGGTCGGGAAGAAAGTGGTTTCCTTAGTTTTTAATTTCGAGAGCTCAGGTAGCCTTCTATGGGCCTTTTGCAGACCCCCGAATTTCCCGGTGAAGGTGAAAATGTCCCTCCTGTCCTACCCTAGGATCTTCCCGGGGCTTTGGCTCTTGTCACCCATGCTGGGAGATGTGCTGGAAACTGTTTGTTTTTTCACAGCCCCCTCCATGGGGTTCGGGTTCCCAAACAGAATGTTTTCCCGCCTCCTTATCCAAACTCCCTAGGGAGAACTTGTTGATGGCTTCGTCTCGGACGCTTCTCAGGCAGGGGGATGGTATGTGAGTTGCCAGCGTAAACACCTATCAGCCCCTCGTCCAAAAATTCCCTTTCGTTCTGGGGGCGTTTGGAAACGATTGGAAGTCCCAGTACTCTTTGGCCCAAAAACGAGCCGCAAGCTTTCCCCTTCAAAAGATGGTAAAAAAATCATGCCCCAATGGGTGAGCTTGTGAAGAAATCCGGGCCTTCCCCTTTTGGCTGCAAAACCCCCGTGTCCTACTTCCAGTTCCCACAGGGGACTCCCGGTTGCTGTCAAAATTTTGCTGGACGACTGCCAAAGTCCATCCATGTACGAAGGGCTTTGGCGCCTCCGGGGTTCCCCTTGGTTCAAAAGGGGGTACAAAGGGGCCCCTTCATACCACCCGGTGGAGAGGCGTTATGCCCCAAAAATGAATTTTTTTGGTGGGGGGGGACGATAGTTGCTGTCGCTGCCCGGAGGCATGCCCCTAAGTCTAACCGAGGGGGGGGGGGATGTCTTTGGGGGCACCTCCCGCCCCGCCGTGTTCTGCCCCTCGTCACCGCTCGTGATCCCCCAGCCCTGGTGTCCGGGTCAAAACTCCGGCTTTCATCTTTTTCTGCCCGGGGACCTAGATCACCGGACTGGAAAACCCGTTGGGATTTGAGACCCCATCACTCCACAGCTTTACGATTGGGTATCCCGGGAAGCCTTTTCGAGGAACAATTGCCCGGGGCCTCCATGTGTGTTTGCCGTGGGCGTAACAGGTGTACGATCCCTTGTCTCCGTGGCTACGGGAAAAGACGTAACCCCGAGGTGGCATTGGCAAGTCTTCTACCTCCCTCCCCCGGTCCATGGAAAGGGGGTGTGTCTTCCCCCCAATTTTCCCTTGCGCTTTTGACTCCCCGAAAGGAAAGTCTGATTCAACGCATCGCGAGCAGCGGGGTGGGAAGGTGTGGAACTTTACGGGGTATTTTTTATTGACTCGGCTGGCTTGGGGTGAGGTCTTCTGGTTTCACTCTTTAATGTGGCTCACCCCGTCGCCCCCGATCTTCAGTAGTACCCCCCTGGTCCCAAAGTTAAACAGAAAGAGGGAAAGGGAAGGGCTTACTTCTCGTGCAGAGGAATCAAAATTGGAAAAACAGTCTCCCTCCCCCCTTTTCTAAACTGCAATGGGCGCCCTCTTGGCCCTATCCCCGGAGCATTGACTAAGCGTGACGCAGTGGCTAAAATTGATTTTAGAGCCCCTTTGGGGAGTGACGTATTTTCTGGGGTTATCTTAATGTAGGGTTACCCACTCCCCAAAGCTAAATGAAGGGTTGACAGTATAGCTGTATACTGTATCTGTGTTTTAAAAAGTGCTTGGGCGGAGCAAACAATCCAATAATAGGACTAACACTGTGAATGCATGCACAACTAAGCTACAGGTAATCCCACTTCTGACACCATTAAAGTGTTTACCCTACACTTTAGAAGGGTGGCTTAGTGTGACATGTCTAACTAGTGCGTTAACTATTCCTAGTATTGGGGTTTCTTCTCATGCACACAAACGCATACACACGCACACAGTGCAACTCACCCAGCAGTACTGGAATGGCGAGGTGGGTGGTCAGTCTGTGACGCGCTCTGTCCAAGCCAAGCTTACAGCTTTCCTCAGAGGGTCAAACAGCTGACGGCGCAACCAGGAAGGCGAAGGCCACGTCTGGTTCCGCAGGTAGGGTGGTTGGTCTTATTTGGTGTTGGTCTCCGGACGCCAAACACGTCGCTCCCTTGGCTTGAAGTAGAGGACGGGCGTCCGCAATGGTTCGGTACAGAAGCTGTCTGGTCACTTCTTACTTCGGGGGCTGGCGTTGAGGTGGTCCGCACTCGACGGGGGTGACGAGTGGAATGAGCCAGCTTCTTCCCGCCCTGTCGTCTGCTGGTGAGTGAGCACTGCTCATGCGAGGTGCACCTTCCGGTTCCGGTGGTGAACCGAGTGCGTTTGCACATTTCACTCGTGCGTCACTACACAACCAAGGATCACCTGTTGTGTACATTCTGTCTTGTTGTTTTCTAACAAAGAAGAGAAAAGGAAAAAAAAAATTGTTCGTCGTTGTCCGACATGTGGTTTCACACTTCAATGAGTGTCTAGCCCTGAGGCCGGTGCCGGTGCTCCATAACAACCCTTCAAAATGGTGTGTGTGCGGGGTTCTTAAATTGCGGATTTCAAATTAGCAGACGTGTAGGGTGAATGTGGGATTGCGGGAACGGAGGGAAAGGACAGGATGGATATCGATTTGTACCAGCCCAATAGGAATGTGTGGTGCACTGATTGAAACCCTGTAAGTGGACACAATGACTGTCAGGCCTAATCATTATGTCTCAGTATAAAAGTTTTTTTAGCCAGTTCAAAAGAAAGGCAGGTGGCTCTTCGTCCAACAGTGAAAGTGACAGTCCCGAGAGTGCTAAACAACCAAATAAAAAAATAAACTTTGAGGCAGAGTCTGAGGGAATGGATGTTCAGATGGCAGATGTAATGAGTGAACTGAATAGTCGACTGGACAGACTGCAGGAAAGCCTAGCTTCAAAAGAGGACATTAGAAAACTGAAAACTGAAATCAAATCTGATATGGAGATTCTCTGTGAAAAATTTGATCGGAAATTTGAGGCAATTGAGGAAAGACTAGATAAAAGCGAAAGTAAAAAAAAGCAGTTGCTGGAGGAGATATCCGTTCTGAAAAGAACCAACGCAGATCTTTTCTCGCAACTTAATTCCCAGGGTAAACGGCTGACTTCATTACGCAACAACAGAACGATATGGAACAGCATGGTCGAAGGTGGAATCTTCGTGTTTTTGACGTAGCCGAGACAGAACCGAGTTAGCAGAGTCCACAGGTGCTTGCACTCAAAAAGTGTGCAAGATTTTCAACGATTTGGTCGGTGTGACGGTCAGAGAGGAGGACATCGAGGTAGCCCACAGAATCGGCAGGAAAACCCCAGGCACCACCAGGCCTCGACCGATCATCGTCCGGTTTTACTCCCGTAAGAAGAAAGATGAAATCCTGTCAAAACGTCGAACACTCAAAGGTAACCGACAAGACTTTCTATTGCCGAAGATTTGACTGCTGCTAACTACAAACTGTTAAAAGAGGCCAAACAACACTCAGCTATTCTAGACGCATGGTCGTCCAACACGAAAGTCATCGCAAAACTGAAAAATGGAAAAACTGTTCATCTAAAGATTGACCATGATCTAGATGCAGTGCTGCGGAAGAAATGTAGCCAAATTTTAGTATCTTGTTGCTGTCATTGTAGAGTATCTTGGTGATGGTGCTCATTCGATATATATGTTTTCTTATCCTCAGGCCATCTCTAAATTGCTTTGGCCTTCAGTTTGTTTGTTGTGGTTTTGTCCTTCCCGTCGCCTATCTTTTGTCCTGCCTCGTTGTACCATTCAAATCCACGTACTATGAAAAAAATTTTTGATATAGGACATGACGATAATGTGCAACCATTGATTATGGAGTGCACGTGTGTACATGTTTATGAATTGTTCAAATCTTTCATTTTTTGACGTGGATGGAGAGGGTGTGACATCTGGCTCACTGTTGCTTATCCATCTTCCCCTGCGTTGGGGGTGTGGGGGGGGGGGGGAGATGTCTTTTGGACCTACTGTTGTTTTTGTTTTTCCCTGCCCTTCTATGCCCACGGGATGCGCGAGGGGATAGTACGGCCCCACCTCGCTGAGCTGTTCAGTTGTGTAGTGTTAGTATTTTTTAAACAAATCTAGAACTGCTTGATATCTTGTAGGTATTCTAATTATGAGCATGTCATTTGGGAAATGGTAAATGCGCCTTGCGAGTTTATGTCTTCCGTGAATTACTTGTGTGTGTGTGTGTGTGTGTGTGTGTGTTTTGCCACTGGCAAGGTTTTTCCCCCTGAGGCTCTATACGAATTAGATAGATATCACTTGTGCCTTGTGCCGTGTTGACAATCTGAAGTTTTCTCTTTCCCTCCTCCCTCCCTCTGGTCCCTCTGTCCTCTCTCTCTTTCTCTCTCCCTCTTTCGTTCGGGTTCACCCTTTTTTTTTCCTCCGTCTCTGTCTAATATAATTACTTGTATATGATAATTGCACGCAGGCAGTCGTGCGTAGGGGAAATTCAGACATGCACACCTGCTTCTATTTAAAGCATACGTGTGGGTCACAGGCACATAAACCTCAATGATATTTGTCTTCCCTATGAACACTCTTTTTTCCCAGAAGGTACGAAAAGCGTATGTGTTTGATTCCTTTCTTGCACATTAAGGTGTCTTGGAGTTTGTTCAGAAATGTTACACACTTGTTTTCTGATCGTACTTCACCTTGAGCAGATGCGATTGTGGCCCTTTCGTGACAAAACACTACTGATTATTGTGCGTACTTCCTTTTTTTCATGTTCTCTTTGCGCGCGCGCGTGTGTTTGTGTGTGTGTGTGTGTTTTGTTTGCGTGTCAGTGAGTGTGAGCACGCAAGGGCACGCGCGATCTTACAAAGTGTGTTTGAGAAATACGCGGATGTGGGAATAGGGTGTTTGCTCAAACCACAAGTAAGGTTAAGCCTTTACATTCAGATTATGGACCTTACATGCATCTTATATATGCATTTCTATGACAAATGTCACATGTGTGTATATTTCCCCCTCTTACACGGGGCGTGAACTTGTATACTTTCATCGATACTACATTTCCACTCTTGCTTTTTTTTTTTTTTTTTTTTTCGTGTGTGTGTGTGTCATCAATATCGGCGTATTAGTTTACAGTATCTCACGTTACCACAGAGGACCGGTGTGTGGGGGGAGGGGGGAGGGGGGGGGGGGGGCAGACCCCCTTTTGTGGGTTATTTTTTGTCTGTTTCTTTGTTTTTGTTTTTTGCTTGATAATACTCTTCCGGATCTTGTTGAAATAATGTGAAAAAAGAAATAAGTGCGTTTGAAATGTCTTTGTAACTATGTATATGATAATCTTACAATTAATCCTCGCAGACACATAATCGAGCGTGTACAAGTGTGCGTGTATCTGCATTTTGAAATCGACTGTACCCGAAACGCAGGACTAGGGTTGGAGATGTGGAGCGCTGGTATTCAGCCAAGCGACATATTCTCACTCGTAAACAAATTGTTGTAGTCGTCTTAGTGTTAGTGTTAATTGTGTTTATTGTCAGTGTGTGTGTTTTGTGTGTGTGTGTGTGTGTGTGTGTGTGTGTGTGTGGTGTGTGTGTGTGTGTGTGTGTGTGTGTGTGTGTGTGTTGCTGTTGATATTATTGTAATTGCCTTTTTCTTTGTCATGCTTTCTAAAGTTTGTCCAGTTTCCGAGTTGCTTTATTTTTTGTGTATTCAAATGCCAATGAAATCGTCACTATACCGCAGCGCAGAGTCGATGGTACTTGTTACTTCACTGACTGGATTTAGCATGGGGCACAGTATCTGTGAAAATCTGCCTTTTTCATTTTTATGTTTTTGTTGTTGTTTTTTTTAATATACGCAAATGTTTTTTCTATGTGCAGTCGGGAAAGTGTAACTTTGCTTAAAGTGTACTGTAGACATATTGACATGAAAAGAACATTCTAGTTTTACACATGGAGAAGGTTTGTGTTGCATCGTTGAATTGCCAAGGTCTGGGTAGCATGAAGAAAAGGAGAGATTTTTTCACTATCTTAGACAAAAGAGATTTTCCATAGCTTTCTTCAAGACACACATTATAGACCCTAAATTAGATGCCGATTATGCAGCAGAATGGGGCTATACCTGTTTCTTTGCATCAAATAATACGCAATCTAGAGGAGTAGCAATATTGTTTATAACAGTTTTGACTTCAAGGTGAAAACAGTCCACAAGGGCCAAGACGGTAATTTCATAATGGTTTTAATTTCAACTATGGATAAAGATCTACTGCTTGTCAGTCTGTATGGTCCAAACAGAGACACTCCAGAATTTTATAAAAGATTGGAAGATTACATCAGCAAACTAGGTCATATGAATAAAATTATAGGTGGTGACTGGGAATTTAGTAATGGACCCAAATTTAGATTATGATAATTATAAACATGTAAGCAATCAAAATGCTAAATAAAGAGTAGAAGAAAATGATGTTAAATTTAGCGCTAACAGACATACGGAGAGACAAAACGCAGACAGCAGAAGATTTACTTGGTGAAGAACAAATCCACTCCAACAAAGTCGACTTGACTTTTTTGTTGTCTCGGAAACAATAGTACAATATGTTGAAGATGCTGACATTCAGACTGGCTACCGATCGGACCACTCAATGATTGTCTTGAAATTATGTTTTGGAGAAGAAGTTAAAAAAACAGTTTTTGGAAATTTAACAATTCTCTTCTAAAGGACTTAACTTATCTAAAAGAATATAGATGAGGAAATAAGAAATACTATCGAAGAATATGCAGTCTTGCCGTATGAAAGAAAAGAAATTCATAATATTCCTAGAAATCAGATACAATTTACAATAGGACACCAGCTCTTTCTAGATGTTTTGCTTATGAAAGTGAGATCGAAAACAATAGCATTTTCCATAGCAAAGAAACAGAAAGAAGCTAAACAGGAGAAACAACTAGAAGAAAGCATCAAAGAGATAGAGAAAAATTTTCCCAGAACCGAAGAAGATCAACACAATTTGGAAAAAATACAAAGCAGATCTAGTGGAAATTAGAAGTAAAAAAAATCGATGGAGTTTTTATTGCGTTCGAGAGCAAGATGGATTGCTGAAGGTGAAAAGTATCTTCTGTAATTTAGAAAAAAGGCACTAGTAAGCAAATGCATGAGAAAAATGAAACACAAAGTGGGAGAGAAGTAAATAGTCAAAATGAAATAATGAATGAAGCGAAATCTTTTTATGAAAATTTCTATAGAAAGAGAAATGTTGAAAACTGCGAAATTACTGACATGGCAAAAGATTTTCCAACTTTATCATACGAAGAATCAAAGAACATAGAGGGAGAAATCACCTTAGAAGAAGCGTCATACTCTCTGAAAAATATGAAAAGTAATAAAAGCCCAGGCACCGACGGTTTTACATCAGAATTTTTCAAAGTTTTTTTTAAATCAGTAGGAATGTTTGTTGTTCGCTCATTAAATGAAGGATTTAGACTGGGAGAATTATCATGCCCTCAGAAAGAGGGAATAATCATTTGTCTTCCAAAGGGTGATAAGCCTAAGGAATACATTCAAAACTGGAGACCAATTACATTATTAAACGTTGTATACAAGATAGGGTCATCGTGCAAAGCTAATAGACTTAAAAATGTACTTCCCAAGATCATAAATGAAGATCAAACAGGATTCATGAGTGGTAGATATATTGGCGATAACATAAGACTTATTTACGACCTTATTCACTATCTTAACGTTACAAATCGTCCTGGATTATTGCTATGTATTGACTTTGAAAAAAGCAAATGAAACAAACTGCGGCGTTACTGAAACACGACAAAAAGCAGAAGAGCACACAAAACAAAGTGTGAAGTAACGACGATTTAATGCACGACACAAAACAGGACAAGAAATTTTCGGCAAAATGCCTTCCTCAGCGACAAAAAATACAGACATAAACATGCACAATACTCCCATGTGAAGCCAAAGTGGTGAAAGCGTTTGACACGTTAGATTGGAACTTTATGATGAAAACCTTGAAAGCTTTCAGATTCGGTCCAACTATATGCCAGTGGATATCATTGTTTTTTTACAAATATTAAATCCACAATAATTGTAAATGGTCATTGTTCATCCTGGTTTTAGAGTTGAGAGAGGGTGTAGACAAGGCGACCCCGTTTCACCATATCTGTTCTTAATCTGCGTAGATATATAAGGGTAATCCACAGAATCATTGCAACAAATGTATCCCTTAAAAGAATGGGGTTACAAATGTTTGAAAAATGCAGTTTTTGCGAAAATGAAGATGAGACCATTCCTCATTTATTCTGGCAGTGTGACATCGTACAAACATTTTGGAAAAGCCTAGAAAACCAGCTTTAATCAAAAATGCAAAGGTGAACAAGAGAAAAAAGTGGATAAGTCAACTGTTTGCTTGGTTTTTCACAAAATCATGAAGCAGATGAATTTTTTTACCTCATTATCCTGTTCGCCAAGTTCTTCATATACTGTTGCAAAATGAAGAAAAGTCGGGCCCTCTCTTAATCCGTATCTAGTGCAACTCCATTATTGATACAAAATAGAGAAACACTTAGCTTATGTCAACATGGATTATGCAATTATTCTTTCTAGGTGGAAATACTATGAACCTCTTATCAATGAAAACAGTTGAATCCCGGGGGAGAATGTTACATGTACTATGAACTTCTTTGTATTATTCCATACTTTTTCAATTTTGAATTGCACTCTAAAAATGAAAGGACATGTATGTATATCTTTTAGTTGTTGTTTTTCTTTAATGATGGGTGACATGAAAACTTCATCTTCTTCTAACCTATAGCCTATGCTGTGCATATTGGACGTAAAAGAAAGCCACATTTCTGTCGAAGTTGCGGTTGTCTTTGGCGTTAGGTATAACATAGTAACATATAATGTTTTCTTTTTGTTTGGTTTGTCTGTTTTTTGTTTGTTGGAGTTTTTTTTATATATCGCATGTGCATCTTCTCTTCTCTTCTCTCTCTCTCTCTCTCTCTCTCTCTCTCCCCTCTCTCTCTCTCTCTCTCTCTCTCTCTCTCCTCTCTCTCTCTCTCTCTCTCTCTCTCTCTCTCTCTCTCTCTCTCTCTCTCTCTCTCTCTCTCTCGTGGTGTTTGTGTGTGTGTGTGTGTGTGTGTGTGTGTGTGTGTGTGTGTGTGTGTGTGTGTGTGTGTGTGTGTGTGTGTGTGTGTTGTGTGTGTGTGTGTGTGTGTGTGTGTGTGTGTGTGTGTGTGTGTGTGTGTGTGTGTGTGTGTGTGTGTGTGCGTATGTGCATAATGCTTATTTTTTGTTCGACTTGAAACTGTTGGGTGTGCTTATTTACTTTTTCGTCTTTCTTTTCAAAGGTATACGATTCAATGGCAATTGATTATGTAAGTGTTCATATGATCATGTATAGACTTAATGGTGGAGCCTTTCCTTTTCGTTTCAGTATGTTGTCCATGTCTTGTGTAATAAAAAAAAAAAAAAAAAAAAAAAAAAAACGTATTCAAGTCGGGAAAAGGTACATTGTTTCTAAATGCTCGCAAACAAAGGTATCTATTATATCGCACATTTTTTTATGATAATGGTCAGTTTCTTTCCCACAGGAACATCAAGGAAAAATATGTTGTTAATATTGATTTTCTTACTTTTGCAGGATATAAGATGGCAATAACTGAATTCATAAAGAAAGTTGACATTCCCATTGAAAACAATAAAGGTAATATTTCTTCACTCTATCATAAGATATTGTTTGCCACCTGCAGAGGCTCAAAAACGTATTACGATGTATTGATTGATAACAAATTGAGAGCTCTATGCTTTGACAAATGGGACATGAAACTTTCACAGACCCATGACTGGGAATCGTGTTTCTTTAATGTACATAAGATAACGGATGTGAAGCTTAAGTGGTTTCAGCTGAGAATAATCCATAGATGCTTAGGAACAAATGTAATTTTGAAAGAAATTGGAGTAGTTGATAATGATAAATGTAGTTTTCTGCGGCCTATTTAAAGATAGTATTGACCATATGTTTTGGAAATGTACTTACATTAAATGCTTTTGGAGTATGTTCACTGAATTAGTAAAAGAGAAATGTACCCATGCACAGAATATACGTTTAACAGAGTCTCTTGTACTTCTAGGTTTTGATGCAACAATTGCAGGTGATGTTATTTTCTACTTTATCATTCTTCTGGCAAAACAGTATATATATATATATATATATATATATATATATATATATATATATATATATATATATATATATATATATATATATATATATATAGATAGATATATAGATATATAGATATATATATATATAGATAGATAGATATATATATATATATATATAATATATATATATATATATATATATATATATATATATATATATATATATATATATATATATTATATATATATATAAATGTAAGTTAGAAGGCAGTCTCCCACAATTAACAGTCTTTTTGAGAATATTGAAATATAGATTTAGAATTGAAAAATATAACTCATATTTAACAATGAACCACATGGATTTCCAGACAAAATGGCTTGCATATGAGCCCCTCGTCTTTGATGATTAACTGTTTTTGTCAGTGTGAATGTATATAATGCAATATGTGATAAATAAGCACTAGACTAACAAACAGTATTTCTGCTCCCTTGCTGATGACAGTCTATGAGGCTCATGTATGTTACTGAAGGTGTACAGTTTTTGTGTGTTTTTTTGTCCTTTCAAGGTTGCTATCATTGAGACAATGTGTTCTGTGAAAATAGCTTATCTTCATTTGCTGTGAACCAACCCATTCTATCTTAATGTTTGTTTGGTTAATTGTCAGTGTGTCCGCTTATTTGTCCTTCTACCTGTCCTTCCTCGTGCTATCCGTTTATCCTCACTGATCTCTCTATCCTATTCTCTCTTTCTTTTTCTTTTTTTTTCTTTTCTTTTTAATTGTTTTTTTAAGCATGATTACACTACATAGAAAGGATTTGCCTTAAGTACAATGCATTGTGCTATGCTGTTTATGTCACCAAGTAACCATGCTTTAGATAGATAAATGATGATATGCTGAAGGCTATATCTTTCTTTTTGTTTGTGTATATACTTACTTGTCTATGTATTTATATCTAGCTTGCCATATACCTAATTTCTGAATATTGATGTCGTTGTATATTTCAGTTTCTGTAATAACAATAAAATAAAATAAAAATGTTTAAAAAAAAAGAAAAAAAAAGAAATTTCTACACTTCCACTAGCATAAACCACATATGTGCCAGATTTCTTGTGAATACAGTCTTAACATCTGAAAAATATTCTTCACTTTATCTGTTTGATCTATTCTGTATTTACCTATGAATACCATTTATTATACATGTGTGCAAAACATGGTATGCAGTAAACACAATGTCTGAATTAGAAAGAATACCAATGCAAAAAAAAAAAAAAAAAAAAAAAAAAAAAAAGTCGTGATGGAGCGTGGGCAGAGGGGATAGGGGGCGGGGCGTTGTTACAGGAGGGATAGGGGGCGGGGAGTTGTTACAGGAGGGATAGGGGGCGGGGAGTGGGTACAGGAGGGATAGGGGGCGGGGAGTGGTTACAGGAGGGATAGGGGGCGGGGAGTGGGTACAGGAGGGATAGGGGGCGGGAGTGGGTACAGGAGGGATAGGGGCGGGGAGTCGGTACAGGAGGGATAGGGGACGGGGAGTGGGTACAGGAGGGATAGGGGGCGGGGAGTGGGTACAGGAGGGATAGGGGGCGGGGAGTGGGTACAGGAGGGATAGGGGGCGGGGAGTGGTTGCAGGAGGGATAGGGGGCGGGGAGTGGTTACAGGAGGGATAGGGGGTAGGGAGTGGTTACAGGAGGGATAGGGGGCGTGGAGTGGGTACAGGAGGGATTGGGGGCGGGGAGTGGGTACAGGAGGGATAGGGGGCGGGGAGTGGGTACAGGAGGGATAGGGGGCGGGGAGTGGGTACAGGAGGGATAGGGGGCGGGGAGTTGTTGCAGGAGGGATAGAGGGCGGGGAGTGGGTTCAGGAGGGATAGAGGGCGGGGAGTGGGTACGGAGGGATAGG
Source organism: Conus ventricosus (assembly GCA_018398815.1). Taxonomy (NCBI): domain Eukaryota; kingdom Metazoa; phylum Mollusca; class Gastropoda; order Neogastropoda; family Conidae; genus Conus; species Conus ventricosus. Next base: position 439 of record JAFLJL010003400.1, on the reverse strand, counting down.
GGGCGGGAGTGGGTACAGGAGGGATAAGGGGCGGGGAGTGGGTACAGGAGGGATAGGGGCGGGGAGTGGTTGCAGGAGGGATAGGGGCGGGGAGTGGTACAGGAGGGATAGGGGGCGGGGAGTGGTTGAGGTGTGCAGGATGGGATAGGGTGGGGGCGGGGAGTGGGATACAGGAGGAAAGGGGGCGGGAGTGGGTTTCAGGAGGGATAGGGGCGGGGAGTGGGTACAGGAGGGATAGGGGGCGGGGAGTGGGTACAGGAGGGATAGGGGGCGGGGAGTGGGGTACAGGAGGGATAGGGGCGGGAGTGGGTACAGGAGGGATAGGGGGCGGGGAGTGGGTACATAGGAGGGATAAAAGGGGGGCGGGATGGTAGGAGGGATAGGGCGGGGAGGTACGAGGATAGGGGGGGAGTTGTTACAGGAGGGATAGGGGGCGGGG
>JAFLJL010003399.1:15000-20190 GCA_018398815.1 Conus ventricosus | reverse complement strand
ACCCCAAAAAATTTTTAAAAACATAAAAAAAAAAAATTAAAAAAACCTTTAAAAATTTTAAAGTCCCCCCCCCCCCAATTTTAAAAACCATACCTAAAAAACAAAGTTATCCTAAATTACAATAAAAGTTTTAACAACTAAATCAAACCGGAAAAAAAGGCTAAACTACAAATTACAATACAACCAGATAACAACATGAACAGCAACAGGAAAAAACAGGAAAAGAAAAATTATATGGTATAACCCTCCATATGATGGAAGAACAAAAACTAACGTAGGAAAAGAATTCCTCAGAATCCTTAAAACATCATTCCCAAAAAAACATGTACTATCTAAAATATTCACAAAAATACCGTCAAGCTATCATACTCGTGTATGCCCAACCTTAAAAATATAATTGATTCTTCCAATAAAACCAAACAACAACACAACCAAAGAGGGTGATGAAAGGATATTTGTAATTGCACTAAAAAAGACCAGTGCCCTCTGAATAATAAATGTCTCTACAACAATATTGTGTACCAAGCTACGGTAACAACAGACAGTGATAAGAAACATACATAGGAATCACGGCTAACCACTTTAAAACCAGATATGCAACCGTAAACAGTCTTTCAAAATGAAAATATAAAATCCATACAGAATTAAGTAAATATATTTGGAAGCTGAAAAATAAGAATATAGATTACAACATATCATGGAAATTATAAAAAGAGCAACACCATACAACAACATTTCTAAAAAATGCAACTACAGAAAAGTGGCTGATATTATGTAAACCCCCACCTAGCATCCTGAACTCTAAAGTAGAAATGATAAACAGTTGCAGGCATAAATGGAAATCTTTGTCAATGCACCATTTCCGTAACACGTCCCCCCTGAACGCGCCCCCAAAAAGAAAAACCGACAGGCCACATGCCACACGCACAGAACTCACACGCCCACACACCACAATATTATAACACCTGGCGTGCCCAAATTGTATATTGTATACCTTGAGGAAGAGCGCTTTTAGCTTGAAACAAGCTTGTAGGTTTTAATTCTCTTCATTTTAAAATCCTATCTTAAAACTTATATATATATATATATATATATTTATATATATATATATATATATATATTTATATATATATATATATATATATATATAATATATATTATATTATATATAATTATATATATATATATAATGAATAGACATATAAACTGACAAACAGATGTAATAGGTAGATAGATAGATGGTTATTAAAAAAAGTTTGATAGAGGAGAGAGACAGTAAATAGATAGATAGATACATAGGTCATACATGCATACATACATACATATATGCGTACATACATACATATGTAGTCAGGGAAAAAAGTGCAGGCTAACAATCCCTTGCTTACTAGAATCAAGGAAATGCAATCATCGTGCTACTGACTTTATTCCTAGCAGAGAGTCTTGATTTTCTTAGGCCAGCTACAGGTACACACTCTATCTCTACAGGTTGACAGCTGGTGCATGTAGCTGATAGAGGGGGACACCCGAGGACTGTAGACAACCATGGGATCCAAGAAGAGAGTAATGCTGGCATGTGTATTGCTGGCATGCATCGGCATCATCGTCGTTGCGCTGCAGCCCCAGACAGCTCTGCCACTGCACAGGTCAGTATCGATGCCATGCCTGCCTGCCTGACAGCGGTGGGTAGGTAGCCTACCAGAATGCAGCTTCATACCGACATTTTATCACCGGAACTGTAGTTTGCATGCTCACAACGTCTTTTGCGAATTGAAGGTCACACTACGCAATCTTGGTCAATGGTTTGTCAATACACAAGGATTCAGGTGTACGGAAACCGTGTGCATGCTGGACTATGTAAATGGAGACTGGTAAGCCAATGTGATTTACCGCTTTTGGGTAGATGGAGCTGGTTACTCAGCTAGGATGGACAAGGTAGTAGCACAGGCAACGAAACAGAGACCCACACACCCGTTTCTGAATGGCTGCTGGAAAATGACACCAACCGCCACCAGTATTTTTTTATTTTTTTTTTAATCTGGAATCAAGTTTTCAATTATATTGATCAACGCGACATAGCTTTCGTTGTTTCATCATGCTATATTTACTTCGACAATGATGGAAGTCACCATTCTTTTTTTTTTTTAAATTCCGTGTTCCTGCCTGTGGTAGTGTTGATCTTCCCTAACTATGCTGGCGCACATGAAATACAAAAGATAAAAGGAACCAAAACACTGAAACTCCGCACAGATGAACGTTAGTATCCAAGCACACATATGAGTAACAGACTCACTGTGACTTGAAGTAACTAATGATGATCTGGGCTTCACTCCACTGCTTTGAAAGTTAAATAGATGGGTGTTTCTGAACATCCGTTTTGTTTTCAGACCAAAGCCAAGCAGTTCATGTTCTTCACATCATGGTAGTCTGCAGAGCCTGTACAGCTGTTTTTTTTATATTTTTTTTTATTTTACAGAGGATCAGTTCAGCATGGCGGCTGCAGATGACGTTATTTACAGCAGCCAGTCGTCGGCGTGGAATTGGCTGTACGAGTCTATTTAGCGACATGTGGCAGCAACACCTCTCCCTCCCCTGCATGCTTCTGGTCTCTTGTCATGCTCAGCACTGTTACCGTGGAACAATGGTCTAGAGAGTCTGGAAAGGAAAATGTGCCTGGAAAGGAAAATAATTACCGGAACTGACAAACGAAAAAGGGCGAAATGCAACTGACGTGTAACGTACACGTATTCTTTTCAAGAAATGGCTTCACAGACGGATCATCTGTGTCATTAATACCAAAGACAACAGAAACAACACATTTTCATAACCAGAACTCTCTAGAACAGAAATCCTTCTGTTGATAAACGTAACGAAATGTACTTAGAAAATGCTCACTACCTCTTCTTTGGCGGCATGAAGAAAACCTTGTCATTTTCTCTCTCTCCCTCTTCCCTTCCACCCTTTCTGATGCCCCCCCCCCCCTCCACCATCCCTCATTCCAACTGGTACTGCCTCCAATTTGTTCAACTCTTGCTTGAACCCCCCCCCCTCTCTCTCTCTTATGCCAGTCAATCATGGCGTTCCCCAAGGGTCAGTCCTGGGGCCTATCTTATTCTCAGTTTATATAAATGATCTTCCTTTACATATATCTTCTCCCTGTGAAAAACTGTATAATTCGAAGATTGGTGGTAAAGACCGAAACATAAAAAAGGGGGGGTTAAAGAGGAAACAAAAGCAATGCACAACGTTTCGACTCTTAGAGTCTTTTTCAAGTGGCATGAAACTGAGGTCACAGGAATTGTTTCAACAAATCTGAAGTGACAAGAACTCAAAACACAAACACACACATAAAGGGGGAATACACAGGGATTGTTTCAACAAATCTGAAGTGATAAGAACTCCAGAACCCCGCCACACACCCACACGTTGTGCATTGCTTTTGTTTCCTCTTTAACCCCCCTTTTTATGTTTCGGTCTTTACCACCAATCTTGGAATTATACAGTTGTTCAGAAAAAGACCCAGTCGAGTGTTATCAATTTTCTTCTCCCTGTGAGCTTTTTGCTGATGACACTACTCTCCATAATAAAGACAAAGATGCTGACTCAGTATGTATCAAATTACAGAATGATCTCAATAAACTTGCAAAGTGGACTAATCTGAATCATATGGCCCTCCATCCTCAAAAGTCTAAATTTATGATGACTATAAACAGACAAAAAACGTCAAAATATGAAAGCTGATTTGTTTTAAAATACGTATACAAGATAAAGTCTTAGGAGAAGTTAAATCACACAAATTATTAGGCCTTACAGTTGATAATAACCTTTCATGGTCTAATCACATTTCTGATTTGTGTAAAAGGTTATCTAAAAAATTATTCTTGTTGAACCGAATCAAGAATTTCCTTGATCAACATACTAGAAAGTTATATTTCTATGCTTATGTACAACCAGATATTAACTATGCCTCTACATGCTGGGATTTAGCCAGCAAAAATTGCTTAAAACCACTAGAAAGCATGTACAGACGCGCTATTAAGCTGATACTCTTGAAATCTTCCCTACACGCTAGTGATTATAAAGATCTTAACATTCTACCATTCGATCAAAAATGCTGCTTTAATAAAGCTGTCTTTATGTATAAAATTATTAATAATCTTGCGCCACCTTATCTTCATGACAAATTCCCATTAATCAAATATTCGAGGCAAAAATATCCTGTATGCCCTCGACCACGAACTGATCTCTTCAAGTCATCCCTTATTTACTCTGGTAGTAAATTATGGAATGAAATACCTACACATTTAAAGCAGAAAAAAAGTTAGCATCGTTTTAAAAAAGCGTATTTCAAATACCTCATTGACCAGTTGTAAATTATGTTTCACTTAACTGAATATTCTCACAAGTTTGACGTTCCTTTTGACACAAGCAATTTGTAGCAGCCTCATTTGGCCTCCGTGGTCGGCTGGGCTATAAGCCATATGACATGATTGACTTATGAAATGTTTATGTATGCCAATGTGATTTTATGCATGTCCAGTTTTGTGTGTGTGTGTGTGTGTGTGTGTGTGTGTGTGGTGTGTGTGCGTGCGTGCGTGCGTGCGTGCGTGCGTGCGTGCGTGTGTGTGTGTGTGTGTGTGTGTGTTTTATGTGTGTGGGGTGTGTGTGTGTGTGTGCAATACGTTATAATGAGATTGCTTACTATTTTCTAAAAAAAAAAGAAAAAAAAGTTTTCTTATTGCTGTGTTTAATTTTGTCAAATCGACGTAATTGTTCCTTTTGGTTATTGTCATTTTGAGGGCATAGTGTAAAAAGCTTCAGCTTATCTATTCACCTCATTAAAGATTTCGAGTTTCGAGTTTCGAGTTTCTCTCTCTCTCTCTCTCTCTCTCTCTCTCTCTTCTCTCTCTCTCTCTCTTTTTTCTCTCTCTCTCTCTCTCTTCTCTCTCTCTCTCTCTCTCCAATCTGAGCGATCAGTGGCTGAATTATCAATTTGAAAAGTGATGTTATTTTTTAGTGCACGCCTTGTGATGTGTGCTGTGTATGGGGCTTGGTGTTGTGTGTTGTGAGGCACATGTTGTGGTGTGTGTGTGTGTGTGTGTGTGTGTGTGTGTGTGTGTGTGTGTGTGTGTGTGTGTGTGTGTGTGTGTGTGTGTGTGTGTGTGTGTGTGTGTTTTGTGTGTGTGGATG
>JAFLJL010003399.1:0-12500 GCA_018398815.1 Conus ventricosus | reverse complement strand
TGTGTGTGTGTGTATGTGGTGTATACTAACCCGTTTGTGTTGTGGTGTACACTTAATTGGGGTATGTGTTGTGGTATACATACACTTAGTTGTGTGTTTTGTAGTGCAACTTAGTGATGTGTGCTGTTGTATGCTTTTGGTGGTTTGTGCTTTGGTACGCACTGAGTGGTTTATGTTCAGATACACATTTAGTGGTGCGTGTTGTGATGCACACTTTGTGGTGTGTGTTGTGATGCACACGTTGTTGTGTGTTTTGTGATTCACATCTAGGGCTATGCGTTGTGGAGAACATTTGGTGGTGTGTGTTGTGATGCACCGTTGTTGTGTGTTTTGTGATTCAATCTAGGGCTATGCGTTGTGGAGAACATTTGGGGTGTGTGTTGTGCTGCACACTCAATGGTGTCCTTGTTATGCACACTTAGTGGTGTTTGTTGTGATGCGTATTCAAAGTGTGTGTTGTGGTGCACATATAACAATGTGTGTTGTATTGCACACTTAACGATGAGTGTATCGTTCACATTTGGTGATGTGTGTGTTGTTGCCTATGCGTAATGGTATGTTTTCTTGTGCACATTTACTGCTACTCCTTTCATGCACATTGAGTGGTACAATTTACAGTGCACACGTAGTGGCTATGTATTGTGCTGCCTATTCGATGTCTGCGTCATAATCAACGCTGAATGGTAGTTTGCAATATTGTATATACTTGGCTATGTATATGTTGTTGCTTATACTTAGTTATGTTTGCAACCGTGTACACACAGTGATGTACATGTTGTGGAACACACTCTGTCATGTGTGTTGCGGTGTACACTTAATGATGCATTTGTTGTGGGCATACCAAGTGGTGTGTGTATTGCAGTGAACACAGAGTGGTGCGTGTTGTAGCCCAGTCCTAGTGATGAACGTGGTGTTTGTTGTGTGTGGTGTAGACTGGGCTACTCCAATGCCCGAAGCCAGGCACTGGTACATTCACGCTTCACCCAGTACCTAGCACTGCTCTGGTCAGCTACCAGGGTCAGGCAACTCCTGGACACGCTTTTTGCTGACCACCGCCTCAGGTGAGCTTCCCTTGCATACCATCTGTTGTTGGTAAGCACCACACATACTGCACTACTATACTAAAGGGCTGAAGTGGGGGTGGGGTAGGGTAGTGAGGGAGGGTTGAGGGAAGCGGAGATGGGGGAGGGTTGTATTTGTGACCTACATTACATTGACGTAGTTCTTTTCATAGTGTGCGGGTTTACAAAGAATCAACTTTACTTGTGACACACACCCCGCGCCTGCGCCCGCGCGCGCATACACACGCACGCACGCACGCACGCACGTACACACACACACACACACACCACACACACACACACCACACACACACACACACACCACACCACACACACACACACACACACACCACACACACACACACACACACACACACCACACACACACTATGCAGCATTTTCTTTTCGATCGCATGTTGAAGCTATATATCCGAACCATTTGGAGGTATATACAGACGGTTCAGTGATAAATGATGGAAATGCTGGTGCTGGATTTGTTATTCCTGGCTTAAAGAAAGAACAAGCTTATCATGTTGGAAAAGGTCATTCCATTTTCTCTGCAGAGAGGTGCTATTCTATGGCCTTAGGGTATATTGCAAACCTTCCCATGATTATATTACGAATTCTTTTGTGTGTTGATTCAAGATCTGTCTTTACTGTCGCTAACTTCAACTAAGCTAAAGGAAAGAGCTGACATTATAATTGAAATAAGGCATCTTGTTAATTTTCTAATGCAAAAAGGTTCTGATGTAACTTTTTGTTGGGTCCCTTCTCATTGTGATGTCCAAGCAAATGATTGGGCAGATAGAATGGCAAGAAAAGGTTGTAGGAATGCAAATGGCTGCACAACTGTAAAGATTCCATTATCTGTAAAAGAGGGATATCATCTTCTGGAGGCAGTCTATAAAAAAAAAAGCCAGCCACAATGTCACAACTTTTGACAGTAAAGACTCCTTATTGCAAAAAGGTATTAATAATGACCACGAGAAGTTAGCTCTTTATGTTACAGACTAAAACTCAATGCGTTAAAATGCAAACATATAAACGACATTAGGCGTCCCTGTGGAGAGTAGAATGTTAACGTTTCATATTTATTCTATTGTCCGTTCACAAAGCATTATTTGCCCGATTATCTGGCAGTCAAAAACAATACTAAAGATGACGATTCAAAGCCATTATTCATGATAAATCACTTCTTGTCACTGCAGCTAAATCTCTTCTTTGGAGTCGTATAGGAACAGCTCTGTAGTTTGCTCGTTTTGAAAATTACAAAAATTAAATTATAGGTATTGTTTATTGATATTTATTTCTGTCAAACAGGGTATTACGTTGATGGGGGATATGAAATGACGGGGTATTCCTATCTGTGATAAAATACTTATGTCATTCAGGATGATTTCAAGATCCGTCTAAAAACACTATTTTGTGAAAAGACGCTAAATCAAGCAAAACAAACGCAAATGAACAAACTGCGGCTTCACAAGGGAGTATTGTGCATGTTTATGTCTGTACTTTTTTTTTTTGTCGCTGAGGAAGGCATTTGCCGAAAATTTCTTGTCCTGTTTTGTGTCGTGCATTAAATCGTCGTTACTTCACACTTTGTTTGTGTGCTCTTCTGCTTTTTTGTCAAGCAAACAAAACAAACACACACACACACACACACACACACACACACACACACCACACACACACACCACCACACACACACACACACACACACACACACGCGCACGCGCGCGCGCGCGCACCCCACACACACACACAGAGTCACACAGACAGATTGATAGGCAGACAGACAAACAGACAACATATACACACACGCATGCACGCGCGCGCACGCATGGAGTCTCGTACACACACACCACACACACAAACACACACACACACACACACACACACACACACACACCACACACACCACACACAACACACACACCACACACACACACACACACACACACACACTAGACACAACGCGTACCACACACACCACACACACACACACACACACACACACACACACCACACACAACACACACACACACACACACACACACACACACACACACACACCCCACAACACACACACAACACACACATTCACGCACGCACCTACGTACGCACACATAAACAAGCACACATACATGCTCACGCGTGCGCGTATGTGTGTGTGTGTGTGTGTGTGTGTGTGTGTGTGTGTGTGTGTGTGTGTGTGTGTGTGCGCGTGTGTGTGTGTGTTGTGTGTGTGTGTGTGTGTGTGTGTGTGTGTGTGTGTGTGTGTGTTGTGTGTTGTGTGTGTGTGTGTGTGTGTGTGTGTGTGTGTGTGTGTGTGTGTGTGTGGGTGTGTGTGTGTGTCTTGAAAAAAACTATAAGTTGATTCTTGTAACACACATACACACAACACAATACATGCACGCACATGCGTGTGCACACATAAACACGCACAACACGTGAGCGCGCACGCACGCACGCACGCACGCACGCACGCAGCACGCACGCACGCGCGCACGCACGCACGCACGCACACACACACACACACACACCCACACACACACACACACCACACACACACACACACACACACACACACACACCACACACACACACACAACACACACACACACACACATATTAGAATAAAACCCTTCTGTAATTTTGTAGAACAGTCGGCCAGTAAATCCAAAAAAAAAAAAATCATGGCAAAATAAAACTCTTCTTTGTGAAATAAGGCCGCCTCTAAAAACCATTTTTTTTGATCCAAGATGGCCACCATTGCCATTAGCAACAACCCAAATTACTTCACATTTCACTAAATATTTTTTAAGGAGAAGTTCTTGAAAAAAAATCATTCATGGCAAAAAAAAGGTTATGTTTTTGTTTTTTGGGTCCCAACTATACATTCGGTGCAAAGTTTGGCTGAGAATGCTTTTAAAAGGTAAAGTTAATATGTTTTGGAAAGATGTTTTTGATGCATTTCATGTTTCTTCGATAGGACTGAAATATCCATTCCAGAAGATTTTGTAATGGAGCCCATTTTTTTTCAGTGACAAATTTAAAAAAGATAACAAAACAATGTATTTTCCGGACTGGGTTGTTTAAAAATGTCCATTACATAAAAGATCTTTAAAGGATGATGGGTCTTTAAAAATTTTTTTTTTTTATGGTTCAATTGAAAGTATGAATTTCAGTGCTCGCCCGCTAGATTTTATGGGATCCATAAGCACAATTAAAACATACATGAGGGAAATAACGTACATGCACGAGCAACAGCTGTAGTGAAAGCACACAAGTGATAGAAACGATTATTGAAAACAACAAGGGATCAAAAATCTTTTATAATGTGATGATTGGTGCACCGAAACTACCATTTCATGTGCAAATTGGGAAAGAGTTTTGGACAAACAAATCAACAGGCCAAAAGTTTTTCAAAACACAACGAGAATTCCAGAACTTAAACTAAGATGGTTTCAAATTAGAATTAAAACAGAATCATAGTGACAAATTCTATACTTAAAAAAATGCGCGTAGCACACAGTGATTTATGTGATTTTTGCAACAGACAAAAAGATACGGCGTTTCATTATTTATGGAATTGTACACACGTTCAATCCTTTCGGAGTGAATTAGAAAACTATGTAAAATGCAAATGTGTACATTGCGACAGACTGTCATTTAACGCTGGTCTTGTACTCTCTGGCACTGATGAAAATTCGAAGATCAGTGAGTACCTTTCTTTCATTCTATTGCATGCTAACATTTCGTGTACAGAAGTTGCTAGGTAAGGCAAAGCCATCGGTTTCTGGGTTTCTCAGACAACTAAAAGACATTAAGAATGCAGACAGATATGTTCACCTACTAGAAATGTGACAAGAAAAATTCGATGCAAAATGGCTTGCATATAATACACTCTTAAACTAATAACAAACTAAACAGACAAGCCCAAACTAGGGACATTGCAAAACCAAATCAACAGGCTAAAAAACTACAAGAGACATACATTGCCAAATCAAATTGACAAGCTCAGCTTGAGATACTGCCAACCAAATTAGCAAGCTCAAGATAGATAAGATAATGTTGCTTATAGCCCAGCCGACCGCAGAGGGCCACATCAGGGCTGTTCAAATGAGGGACTTTGTTAACCATAATTCTGGGCAAGCTCAGCTGAGTCACTGCCAAATCAAACTGACTACTCAAACTTGAGACAGTGCCAAACCTGACAATTCAAACAAGAGACTTTGACAGGCTCAAACTACTGATATTGCCGGAGACATAGACGGGCTCACACATGAGATATTGCCACCTAAAATCTGGAAAGTGCAAGTAATATTTCGAAATGGGGGGGGGGGGGGGGGGGGGTAGTTACCGCCAAGGACATAAACAAAGCACAGGATAAGACACAAGCTCAAACTAGGGACTTTGTTAACCAAATTGACAAGCTCTGCATGAGATCCTGCCAACGAAAATTGGCAAGCTCAAACGAGGGACTTTGTTAACCATATGGGCAAGCTCAGCTGAGTCACTGCCAAATCAAACTGACTACTCAAGCTTGAGACAGTGCCAAACCTAACTTACAATTCAAACAAGAGACTCTGACAGGCTCAGACTACTGATATTGCCGGAGACATAGACGGGCTCAACATGAGATATTGCCATCTAAACATCTGGAAAGTGCAAGTAATATTCAGAAATAGAGAGGGGGGGGGGGGGTAGTTACCGCCAAGGACATAAACAAAGCACAGGATAAGACACAAGCTGAAACTAGGGACTTTGTTAACCAAATTGACAAGCTCTGTATGAGATCCTGCCAACCAAATTGGCAAGCTCAAACGAGGGACTTTGTTAACCATATGGGCAAGCTCAGCTGAGTCACTGCCAAATCAAACTGACTACTCAAGCTTGAGACAGTGCCAAACCTAACTGACAATTCAAACAAGAGACACTGACAGGCTCAAACTACTGATATTGCCGGAGACGTAGACGGGCTCACACATGAGATATTGCCACCTAAACATCTGGAAAGTGCAAGTAATATTTCGAAATAGAGGGGGGGGGGGGGGGGGGGGGTAGTTACCGCCAAGGACATAAACAAAGCACAGGATAAGACACAAGCTCAAACTAGGGACTTTGTTAACCAAATTGACAAGCTCTACATGAGATCTGCCAACCAAATTGGCAAGCTCAAACGAGGGATTGTGTTAATCATATGGGCAAGCTCAGCTGAGTCACTGCCAAATCAAACTGACTACTCAAGCTTGAGACAGTGCCAACCTAACTGACAATTCAAACAAGAGACTTTGACAGGCTCGGGGGAGGGGTGGGGGTGTTAGTTATCGCCAAGGACATAAACAAAACACAGGACAAGACACAATGCATTTCGACCTCTTGGGTCTTCTTCAGGCAAAAACAAACAACGTTTAGGACACTGTTCTAAATGTTTTTTGCTTTTGCCTGAAGAAGACCTAAGAGGTCGAAATGCATTGCGTCTTTCCTGCACTTTGTCCATGTCCTTGGCGGCAGCGAACCCCTCTATTTCTAAATGTTGCTTCATGTTCCACCCTCGGTCACTCTGTTTTGCAAGTAATAGTTTCTGCACTTTGTCTTCTAAACTGAAAAAGACAAACTGCCAATGAGTCATAACTCAACCACATTCAGGTGATATTTAACAAAAGTCAATTCTCATAGAAAGTGTGCATATGTTCTCCCACCATGGTCTTCAAAGACCCCATAAAAAGAACCAAACACCAAGATGACCTTTTAGTAGCGAGTGGTTTCACAGCAACAAAACGTCCATGAGCACAAGCTTTGCTCACTCACACATGGCACCCAACTAGAGGTCAAAAACACTTTGTATTCTTTTGTGGTGTTCATGCAGATTTTAAAGGTAATGACTTGGAAAGTTAGGACAATAGTGTTGGCGAGTCATTTTCACATTTTTTGCTATAGAAACAAAACAAATATGGCCACCAAGCACAAATTTCAGAAGCATATGGCTCTTATGTTTATCAGTGTATTTTAAATCTGTTTTAAATGATATAGAATCACTATCTTAAAACGTTGCGGTAAAAACAGACCAGTAAAGTTTTATATTATTCATGAAAATGTGTTCATTCTAGGGGCCCCAAAGTGGGTGTGGCTAGTCCACCCCCAATTCTTCTTCAGCAAATATCTGGTAGTGTGTGAACTTGTTTTACCCTGTTGGGATACTAACACTGTACTCGAAAATATAGTCAGTTCACTCCGACTTCGTTGCGTGCAGAAATTTGTGGGAAGAGGTTGTGGAAAAAAGAGAGATAAAAGATATGGTAGACAGAAAGGACAGCAGACAACAGTACAGCAAAGGAGGAGACAGAGTTACCGAGAGCGAAAGGAAAAGGGAATGTTACTAGCACAGAATGTCCAGGAGGGGGAACTATTTGTACAAAGACACCCGGTATCCCACGGGGGAGCTGGGCCATCAAAATGAACTAATTATCATAAATCATGTAAACATTACATTCGGATTTTTTGTCAAAGACAAGTTTTCCATTTTTGTTTTTTGCAACATGAACTGTACACTTTGAGATTCCCAATGTAGATGTAGGCACTTCCAGTGCATGACTCACTCCTGAAGATGTTGCTTCCGCCAAGTTACTACCTCCCACCTCTGAGATCCCCAATGTAGAGACAGGCACTTGCGATAAATGAAGCACCCTGGAGATGTTGTTTCCCCTGAAGATGTTTCTGCCAGCCGTCTACCTACAACCAGAAACAGACATGATCAATAGAAAATTGCACTTTAATTTTGCGCTGAGTTTGTTTTCAGAAACCAAGTCTGAACACTTTCATTTACATCACTGCAACCTTTGCCTTTGTTGTTGTTATTATTTTCTTTCCTGTGCAAAACACTCGCAGGGCTACTTGGTACTTGAGAGGCCTCTGTTATCCGAATGGAAAGACTGTGTGCACAGTCGTTTTCAATTACCTCGCCATAAAGACAAACATGCTCTAACTTCGGATTATTTTTAATTTCATATACGGAGTAGTAGGGTAAGGGACGCTTCATGCCTTTTTTGTGGACCTCGGCGTGGACCTCCCCCGGTGTTGCGCAATACGGCAGGTGTCGCGGCAGGTGGGGGGGGGGGGGTGTCAGGTGGGTGGGGGGTGGCAGGTGGGTGGTGGCAGGTGGCGTCGTCAGGGGTCAAGGTCACGTGGTTTTGTTTTTGTTTTTGTGTTCTTGTCACGATGAGTCACGCTCGTTAAAAAAAAAAAGTTTTTCTTGTTTGCTGACGTAATGGGGTTAAAATAGATGGGGGTGTGTCGTGTTGCTACGCGCGTGCGGATCGATGTGACGCTGTGTTTGTTTTTGTTTTAAATAAATGTTTTCTCGTTGCCGCGTGGTTGTCCGCTGACGTAGACGTGTTAGACAGAGACGGTGGTGATGACAGTGATGATGATGCTGATGATGAGCGTTGTTCCGTCAAGGTCCCCTTTGACTGTACCTCGTCCTCGGTGTTGATAGGCACCCAAGTAGTATATCAACAGGGGGCCCATTAAAGATGAAACGACGCTCTCTGATCGAGACACCATTTGGGGTTTGCTTTTATTTCTGAGAGTGGTCGAAACAGATCACGGGACACAAACTAGACGGAAAACAACGACCAGAACACAGACAGAAAACACACACATAGAGGGTGGTGGCGATGGCGGTGGTGGCGGCGGCGGTGTTAGAGAGGAGGGGCCCGGAGAGACAGAGGAGAGAGAGAGAGAGAGAGAGAGAGAGGGAGAGAGAGAGAGAGAGAGAGAGAGAGAGAGAGACGAGAGGTGAGCAGCAGCTGGGTGTACCCGTGACGAAAGTTGAAACACGCGACAAGGCCCGAAGGCAGATGTGTCAAGAACAAAGAACAAACAGCTGCGGGTCTTTAATCAATACTACAGACAAAAAGACGCGTGGGGTGGGTATTTGAAACAGAGCCAATGGTCAGCTGGCTGAAAAGGGCCCGGGGGAGGAAAATTTAAAGCAAACTAACAAAAGCAACGACTATTGCTGTTTTTTTTTAGTTCTGCAAATTTAAGCACTTTTTCCTGGTGCTGTATTGGGATTTTTCTGTCCATTTTCTGTGCCGCTTCAAGTGGCGTTACTCAGTGCTGCTATTCCAGCCTCCCGAAGCCCGTCTGAGCTCATTCTGTCTCAGTCGCAGACCAGGACCCAAGGGCATATGTAGGGAATGTTTAGTCGCTGTGAGGACACCCACCAGAAGACACCTGCAATGCTGCTTAGTCATTTCGATGGTGTTCAGAAAGTGCCTGTTTGATTTAACTACGCAGGACACCCCCGACTAATCCCCTTCTAATGACAATAAAATTAACTTAGTCACAGAACCAGACTAAAACTTTGGGGAGTCCCCCGTAGCTAGCAACCGTCACTGCTTTCATTTAACGCCCACCCCCTGGACCTCCAGCACCGAAGATTCTGACACAAACTCACCACAGGTTAAAAAGTAGTGAAGGAGATTCGAAATGAGGTCACCATGTGAGAGGGCCCTTTGAAAGGCTACACAACCGACACATTAAAAAAAATTTCGTGATGAGGATTGATAATGTGATGCAACAGCAATCCGTACAGATTAGGGGAATTCATGACAGGACAGTACTGTACGCTTCCTTTCATCCCCAGCGTAAACCCTGGCCCTGCAGTGTTGGTCAGGAAATTTGAACAACACTCTCTATTTAGCATATGTACAATGGAGACTTTTGGTTGTGTGGGTCCCAGTCTTCCACTAGAGCCTATAGCAAAATCAACTCTGGATGGAGCCAATCGATGCCAAAAAGCCCACAATGTATTTGTGTTTTCTCTGATGGGATTCAAACCGGTCCCCTGATCAGAAGTCTGTGGCGCTAACCACAGCGCCACGGCTGTTGGTCTATGTTGGGATTTTTGTATTTTGGGGGGATTTCATTGTTTTTATGGGATTTTATGAAAGAAGAAGAATCAAAACAATATTGATTGTAGAAATAAACGTTTCATGCACTGATGGCTTTTGAGCCCAAAACACTGATCATGAGTCCTGGTCTCTATCACATGACTAACCTGGCACTCTTGAGTTGGATTAAAAAAAAGACAGTTGTTTTACTACTTTGTTTTAAAACTGTTCTTTTTTGTGTTTTGCAAAACTTCCATTCCTGTTCTTTTCCCGTCCTTTCATTTTTACACAGAATTTTTAACCACATTTTTTTCTCCCCCTATGCTATTATTTGTATTAAAACACTATCACATACCAATGCTGCAAAATGAATCGTCATTACCCCAAAGTTCTCTCTGACACAGCCAGGTATATGTCCACAACCTGCTGTTGACATTGACATTAATTTTTTTTTCCCAAAAGGGCATAGATGCTGTAATCATGTTTTTAATTTACCTAAACTACAAAAGTATATAATTAAAAAAGTTTTGTCTCACCACTCCCTGGTTATCAGTTTCAAGCATAATATCAAGATTTCAAATCCATGACCTTTGCTAATATCCAGTCACACAGGAAAAACGTTTGGGCAGGTACTTACAGATTTTGCAGCGATTTCCCACTCTGATAGAAGGACATTGTTCAAGCTATGTTTTTTTGTTATGTTTAGGGTGTGCTCTACCAGCCCAAAAGCATAAGGCAAACGAGATGCAGAGGCCCACCAATGAAAGCAGCAGGTCTCTTCGCTGATACATGTACTGGTGAGTTATTAAATCATTAGTTAACATACGAAGGGGGGGTGATCTGGCATATAGATAATCTAGGGGACCCTGAGGGATTCTTGGGTTTTGTTTGTCTTGGGGAGGGGGGGGGGTGCTGCTTGATAAACAGGTGATGGTGGATGCATACAACTAGTGTTCTCAAATTTGTGCAAGTGGCAATTTAGTGATTTTCAGATCTTGACTGACTGGTCATAGCGGAAAGAAAGGTGTATGTTGAATTTACCTATCGCATTCGGAAATGCTGAATTGATACCCAAATACAATCTTTCCTAACTCAATTGCTACTAGTTTGTATAATGCTATTGAAGTAATAAACTTTAAATGAGAAGCTTACAAAATGGTGTATGTCAAGAAATAGGCAATGTTTTGCTGTATTGCCGGTATATCGGTAAACTGCAGTACAATCTTCCTCAGTACGGTATACCAGTGTGGAATGATGTACTGGTAACTCTATTCTTTCCATAGACACTGAGAGGAACAACCAAGGTGAAGGGAAATTGATAGTTTTAGGGCTGAAAAACCCAGCCCAAACCCCAGGATGGGGGCTTTCAAAACACCATGAAAGCCATGAAAAAAAACAGAAAAACTTTATCGAATGTCTGTTCTATTCCATTGATGGACCACTTTTCCCGGAATATAAAAATTTGGAAGCGTGGAGATGTTTTCGGTGATAACTGAACTTAGTTATGTTCACTTTTTAAATTTAGCAGTCAACCACGAGCATTTTTTCGAGTTTGCTATCTGGAAGTCTTTGATATACAACTACGTCATGAGAACAAAAAGGAAATGGAATTTTTTTCTTATTCAAAACAATGTCATTTACTGAGGCTTTGAATGTTTACTCTAAGCTGATTTCTTCTTGCCTCAGTTGATCTATCTGGCTGCCGATTTCACCAGTGTAAAATTTCTGGTATAACCGACAAATACTTGTAATTTTTCACACTGATACAGTTTAGTAATAGGTAATGAAATAAATTTTAATGATCTGACTTGCTTTTTTTCTTCCAGCAAAGGTTCTGTATGATGGATGGAATTCTTTACTATTGTAGCCATATAATATCAGATCACGTGGCCAGTGTGTTAACAGTGTTATTTTCAATGTATTGGATCCAAACAACCCTGCTAAAATGTGTTCAATGGTTCTTGATATTTACAAAATTCTTGTTTTGGGTCTTGATTTTAGTAGAATATGCCTCTTTCCAATTTTCATTTTGTAAACCCTTTTTTCATCCTGGGAAATAACGGTTGTAAATTTTAAACCCCTTTACCTATGTTCTTACCATCATTTGACTTTTGGGGATCACTTGGCAATTACTTGTCAACCCATATCAGTTAGTAATTTTGGGTTTGATCTTGGCTGCTGGGCAAAGTGCAGATAATCATTTCTGTTCTACCAGTAATCCCGTGTAATCCTGTGCATCTGTGGTTATCTCCAGATAGGAGCCGTTTTAGTAGTAGGGTAAGGGACGCTTCATGCCTTTTTTGTGGACCTCGGCGTGGACCCCCCCGGTGTTGCGCAATACGCGGTGTCGCGGCAGGTGGGGGGGGTGTCGGTGGTGGGGGGGCAGGTGGTGGGGCAGGGGGCGTCTCGGGTCAAAGGCACTGGTTTTGTTTTTGTTTTTGTGTCTTGTCACGTGGTCCGCGTAAAAAAAAAGTTTTCTGTTTGTGACGTAATGGGGTTAAAAAATTTTTTGGGGGTGGGGGTGTTTTTTGTGTTTTTT
>JAFLJL010003398.1:0-20333 GCA_018398815.1 Conus ventricosus | reverse complement strand
GAAAAGATACTTATACGACTTTTACTCAAACTGGGTGACTACATGCTATACGTTTAATCTGAAAGTGGGAGGCAAAGTTAAGGGGTTCTGGTGGTCTAAAGGGGACAGTCCTTGAAATCAAATTGAGACAAACAAAGTTCTATCCTATAGTTGGCAATTCTTACTTCCTCTCCCAAAAGAGTTAGAGTTAAACGGCAGTCTTAAACATCATAATTCTGAAAAACATGTGCTTTTGTGGTGTGTTTTAGCACACTTACATCCTGTTAAAATCTTGCAGAGTTCTAATTATGAAGATACAAAAAGAGCTGAACTTTGTAACATAACCTTTCCAGTAAGTATAAACAGCTATTTCAGTTGAAGAGCAAAACAAACCAATTCCCCATAAACGTATACACATGGTCTGTAGAAGCCGATCTAGTGCCTCTAGGATTTCTCCAAACGCTCCTACTTTAGGCGAATCACTTGACAAACATGTAGACTTGATATGTTTAAGATAGTACAAAGGTCATTATGTATTAATCAGAACAATAAGCAGACTTATGGGGTTTACATCAAAGAATCATGCTAAGAAAGAGCTTTGTAGAAGGTTTTTGGTCAGAACCCCCATATAGAAGCAGTGCCAGTCATAGAACTCTTTGGGAAATGTTTTTTAGACTGTGAAACTAAACTCCTTACACCTCCCCCAGGGTTTTAAAGTTGCTTTAAGAATGTACACAAAATGCAGATGAGCCCAAAAGTAGTTTATGCTGATTTTGAATCGATCTTACCGCAGTACTACGGCCACAACAACAGAAAAAAAAAAACCTTATTAACCCACCATCAGATCTGTTCTTATGGTTTATTGTTGTTAGGTCAGTGGGGTACACACACTTTCCAGAGATTTATAGAAGCCCCAACGCAGCTAGTAAATTTTTTAGAGCAGATGAAACAACTTCGCAATCAATTATCCAACCAACTAAATCTTTCAGGAAATTGTTTGGACTCCTGAAGCCCAAAGGGAGCGCTATGACTCATCTACACACTGTTGGATATGTAACAGAGAATTTTAGGTGACACAGTAAGAGACCACGATCACATTACTGGAAAGTTTAGAGGAGCCGCACACAACAATTGTAATCTTCAACTTAAGGTTGATCCTAAAAATGGAAACTGCCTATCTTCTTTCATAACTTTCGAGGCTACGATTCTCATTTTATCATGCAAGCAGTGACTTCTGAATATAAAAGGGTTACCTGCATTGCACAATCTTCGAAAAGTACATGACTTTTACTCTTGACTGTTTATCCTTTTTATGACTTGCCCAACATTGATGGAAGTTTGGATAAACTAGCAGGATCTTACAAGACTTTCCAATCACTAAACAATATTTTGACCATCTTTAGTGGTAAAGGAGTTTATCCTTATGAATACATGGACTCGTGGGGAAAAATTTTGACGAGCCAGCGCTACCGATAAGACGATTTTTACTTAGGCTTACGGGGGAAAGAGAGAACAGGAAAATGCAGCTTCTAACCACTTTCGCCCTAAACCAGTTTTCGGGGGGAAAGTGACCTAGAAGCTGCATTTTCCTGTTCTCTGACAAGTAAGACTTCAATAACAAAAAATAACGATTATCTACAAACAAACATACTGTGTAGGATTATCCGTTTTCAAACTAATTTACTAAACTTGCTTGTCTTTTAAAACTAAGTTATAATTTTTGACTAAAATCCGCACACTTATTCTGACTAATTTCTACCTACAACACCCAACAAAATTTGTGGACCGAAGAAGAAAAAGAATGTACTTGAAGAGAACAGGCTATTTCATAAAGAAATGGCACAGAATCTAAAAGGCTTTTCTTAATATGCCAGTACTGGTGTCAGCTTCATTTGCAACAAGATAATTGTCCCAAATCTGTTGGAGAATCAAGCTCCACCCTCTTTTTCTTTCTTCCTTGTTTTTCTTTGAATAAATCTTCCATTTTTTCGTTTTGGCCTTTTTGGTAGTTTCATTGGGCCTACTGTTTTTGCCTTCTCAGCAATGTTTGCCATTTCTTCATGAAATAGCCTGTTCTCTTAAAGTACATTCTTTTCTTCTTCGGTCCACAATTCTGTTGGTGTTGGAGGTGGTAATGGAACATTGCAAGCTTGTTCTGTCGGGTAAAATTAAACTAGTTGCCTGCCTTTGAATAATCTAACAATTCTTGATGAGGGAAACCTGTGATTCAAGAAGTTCTCTATCTAATTCTGAAGAAATACTATTTGAGACATTTGTGACATTTCGCCTTGTAAATTAAACACTTTTCTCACTGAAAAAGCACCACAGCACAGCACAGCCTTCCAATGTAAAATGACAGACAGCTAAGGTCCAGCCAAAAACCAACCTTCTTGTGCGGCAAGCCTGAGAAAGAATGACGAAACCCGGGCCCGGGTCTTGCTGACGTGGCGGCCTTGACGTGATAGTGTCACGTGGCAGTCTAGAACATTCGCTGATGCAACATGTTGCAAGTTAACCTAGCCGAGTGCGCCGCGAGCCTACTGGGCCCGCAAAGGGGTGTTTTATTGATTTTTTGGTCGCAGTTTGTAAACGGGCCGTGCGCTGTGTGAACAAAGGCCTCTTGTCTGCGCCAGCCGTAAATTAAGCGATCAGGTTTCAGCCTCGTGTCAGCCTGTCTGTTATACAAAGTTTGTTGCAAATGAAGCTGACACCAGTACTGGCATTTTAAAGGGAAAAGCCTTTTTAGATTCTGTTGCCATTTCTTCATGAAAATAGCCTGTTCTCTTCAAGTACATTCTTTTCTTCTTCGGTCCACAATTCTGTTGGTGTTGTAGGTTAGAAATTAGTCAGAATAAGTGTGCGGATTTTATGTCAAAAATAAAAACTTAGTTTTAAAAGACAAGCAAGTTTTAGTAAATTAGTATTGAAAAGGGATAATCCTACACAGTATGTTTGTTTGTAGATAATCGTTATTTTTTGGTTATTGAAGTCTTACTTGTCAGAGAACAGGAAAATGCAGCTTCTAGGTCACTTTCGCCCGAAAACTGGTTGAGGCGAAAGTGAGTTAGAAGCTGCATTTTCCTGTTCTCTCTTTCCCTGTAAGCTAGAGTAAAAATCGTCTTTATGCGGTAGCGCTGGCTCGTCAAAACTTTCCACGAGTCCATGTATTCATAAGGATAAACTCCTTTACGCACTAAAAATGGGTCAAAAATATTGTTTAGTGATTGGAAAGTCTTGTAGAGATCCTGCTAGTTTATCCAAACTTGCCATCAGATGTTGGGCAGAGTCATAAAAGGATAAACAGTCAAGAGTAAAAAGTCATGTACTTTTCTGAAGATTGTGCAATGCAGGTAACCCTTTTATATTCAGAAGTCACTGCTTGCATGATAAAATGGAATCGTAGCCTCGTAAGTTATGAAAGAAGATAGGCAGTTTCCATGTTTTAGGATCAACCTTAAGTTGAAGATTACAATTGTTGTGTGCGGCTCCTCTAAACTTTCCAGTAATGTGATCGTGGTCTCTTACTGTGTCACCTAATAATTCTCTGTTACATATCCAACAGTGTGTAGATGAGTCATAGCGCTCTTGGACTTCAGGAGTCATAACAATGCCTGAAAGATTTAGTTGGTTGGATAATTGATTGCGAAGTTGTTTCATCTGCCCCTAAAAATTTACTAGCTGCGTTGGGGCTTCTATAAATCTCTGGACGTGTGTGTACCCCATCTGACCAACAACAATAAACGCATAAGAACAGATCTGATGGTGGTTAATAAGGTTGTTTTTGTTCTTGTTGTTGTGGGCCGTAGTACTGCGGTAAGATCGATTCAAAGTCAGCATAAACTACGTATGGGCTCATCTGCATTTTGTTTTACATTCTTAAAGCTAACTTTAGACCCTGGTGGAGGTGTAAGGAGTTTAGTTTCACAGTCTACAAAACTTTTACAATGAGTTCTATGACTGGCAGCTGCTTCTATAGTGGGGATTCTGACCAAAACACTTCTACAAAGCTCTTTCTTAGCATGATTCTTTGATGTAAACCCCATAAGTCTGCTTATTGTTCTGATTAATACATAATGACTCTTTGTACTATCTTTAAACAGTATCAAGTCTACATGTTTGTCAAGTGATTCGCCTAAAGTAGGAGCGTTTGGAGAAATCCTTAGAGGCACTAGA
This sequence comes from Conus ventricosus, assembly GCA_018398815.1. NCBI lineage: Eukaryota > Metazoa > Mollusca > Gastropoda > Neogastropoda > Conidae > Conus > Conus ventricosus. Next base: position 16,181 of record JAFLJL010003398.1, on the reverse strand, counting down.
TCGGCTTCTACAGACCATGTGTATACGTTTATGGTGATGGTTTGTTTTGCTCTTCAAAACTGAAATATGCTGTTTATACTTACTGGAAAGGTTATGTTATCAAAGTTCAGCTCTTGTTTGTATGCTTCATAATTAGAAACTCTGCATGATTTTTAACAGGATGTAAGTGTGCTAAAACACACCACATAAAGCACATGTTGTCAGAATTATGGATGTTTAAGACTGCTCGTTTTAACTCTAACTCTTTTGGGAGAGGAAGGTAAGAATTGCCAACTATAGGTTTAGAACTTTGTTTGTCTCAATTTGTTTTTCAAGGACTGTCCCTTCAGACCAGCCAGAACCCCTTAACTTTGCCTCCTCACTTGCATGATTAAACTGTATAAGCATGTAGTCAGCCCAGTTAGAGTTAAAAGTCGTGATAGCTGATTACTTCTTTCTGCCTTGTTGAAACCAGACTGGCATGTTAGTATCATCAGGCGTTATATAATCAATCAGAACGGCCAACAGCACTTTTACTGGTGGGTCAGTTTGAAGAGACTCTGGGATTTTAGAGACAGCATGTGCTACGCTTTCATGAACGTTTGTGGGGTTAATGATGTCCATGTCTACTTCACTAAACATATTGCTTAATTGTTTGTCACTGCTAAGTATTTCTTCCATTGTATATAGTTTTCCGTCCTCGAATTTACTTGTGGTCGTCATTTTTAAAGCCAAAATATTTACGTAAATCAAAAAAAATAAATGTAAATAAAAGTAAGTAAAGGGCTTTTATTCTTCACCCAAGCCTCGCAAACACTTCAAGACACGTTAACCTTACAATAACACCTGCTAATATTTTAGCTTTTTCTGAATCATACAGTCAATGTTTATTACTTTGATTGCTTCGTTAAATAGTTCACCATTATCTTTTATTATATTGTCTATGTCATTCTCAAACCCAAATTCACTAAAATCAATGTTTAATACTTTCATTGTTTCGTCAAATAGTTCATTACAATATGAGGTTTTTAACTAAACCTAGTTTATATTAAATACTTACCATCTCATTAAATATTGCTTAGATCTTCGGACGAAGTCGCTATGGTCGACTATCGATTTGTATCGATTCTTATAAAAAGACAACCCCAGTCCCCTCTCCTGCGCACTTCCTCTTCCGGTGTTCCGTCTAGCGTCACTTTTATTTTCCAGGCTATCTGCCTTAAGGATACCTCCCGGGCTATTACGGAACACAGTGCGGGGACGGCTGGGAGGGTTTAAACGGTTTATGAGATGGTAAGTATTTAATATAAAACTAGGTTTAGTTAAAACCTATTTATATTTCATACAACCATCTCATTAAATATTGCTGACTATCAGCAAGGAAAGGGGGGACTGTGTTGTCTAATTGAATCAATAAACATTGCCTGAACTTCCAGTTATACTTCCAAAACAGGAGATTGGGGTAAGGTACACTCAATAACAAACATTTGTAGACTTACCCCTGTTCCCCTGCATTCTGCCCTTCTTTAGTGTCTCGCCGGACTGCTGCTTGGGCCGCAACCATTGCAGGTATCTCAGCTTGCCATCTTCAGACCTCTGGGTGATATCCCTCAGGTAGTGTCTTACGAAGACTGAAGGTGATTGCCAATACGCCGCTTGCATGACGTGTGCCAGAGATGTTGTGGTCGATGCCATAGTTGTCGCCCAAAGGCTCTTATCTCATGTGCTCTAGCCTTCAGGTTTTCTTGACTCGCACGAGATTTTGACCCATCCTCCAGGTTGAGAGCTACATACGCTTGTTTGATTGTAGTCTTTAACCATCTGGAGACCGTTGCTCTGGAGATATCCGATGTGTAAGAGGTGTTGATCGAGAGAAACAGTCCCCTTTTGTGAAACCGATCGAAATTTGCTTGATCTAGCTCTGTATTCTTTGAGCGCTTTCACTGGGCACAACGCCACATCCAACCCTTCCGGATCTATGTCCCTTGAGAGAGGTTTAATCTGGATGGTAGGCGGGAAGTCCTCTGGATTCTGGTTTTTGGCCAAAACTCTGGCAAGAACTGGACGCTGATTGAGCCATTAGTTGCATGTGCCACCCGTTCTTAAGGCCAGACAGGTTAGTGATTTCAGACACTCTTCTGCCCGTCGCCAGTGCCACCAGAAATGCCGTTTTATATGTGAGCTCCTTGAGAGGAAGTAGTTTATTATCTTTGAATTTCTTTCCCTTGGGGTAGTTCAGAACCACTGCTAAGTCCCATTGGGGTAAGAACTTGGTGACCTTCTTGGTTAGGTTCGCTGCTCCCCTGATAAGATCTGTCACTGCTTTGTCTTGCGTCACGTCCTTTGTTGACGCTGCTCTCTTAAACCCGAGGCAATGGCTGCTCTTCTAGTTTTGAGAGAGACTGCCGAAAGGTTTCTTGAGTGGAAAATTTCTGCCAAATGGTTGACAATGTGGCGTGTACATGGTTTGAGAGGGTCTCTGACCTTGTTTCTAATGCACCATTTTTCTCCAGTCTTCCCAATGGTGGTGGTAGACTCTCCTGGTTGGGGGGTCTACGACTAGCTTTCTATCAGCTTGATAGCGCCTTTCCCCAGTCTCCTTTTGAGCAAGTACTTGCGCATAATTTCCATGCGTGCAAGTTGAGTGTGTGCTGCGTTGCCGTGCGTTATCCCCGACCTTGGTTGCCTGATGTGCTTGTTTTGTAGTCTCAGGTCCATTGGTTGTTCGTGACAACCCTTGAGTAGCGTGGGGAACCACTCTTTGTCGGCCAGAAGGGGGTTACCAAGATGAGGTTTGCTCCCTCCCTCTTTGCTTTCTCTATCACTTGGGGGATGAGATTCAGGGGCGGGTAAGCGTAAGCTAACAGGCCCTTCCAGTTGCACTCCATCGCGTCCACTTTCCATGCCTGTGGGTCTGGGACTGGCGAGATGTAGGTGGGGAGCCTCGCATTGAATTTCGTCGCAAAGAGTCTACATGTGGTCTGCCCCACTTTTCCCAAACCACCTGTAGTTTCTCCTTGACTATAGTCCACTCTGTAGGGATGATCTTGTCCGGGCGGCTCAGAAGGTCCGCCATTATGTTTGCACTCCCGGCTATGTGTTTCGCCGACAGATTCCACCCCTTGGCATGCGTCCACAGTAACAACTGTTCCGCTCTGATTGAGAGATTGGGGGCATGTGTGCCTCCCTTTTTGTTTATGAGAGACCCACTGTGTTGTTGTCTGACCTGACTAAAATCTCTCCTGGCGGGATCCAGACCTGCAGCTCTTGGAGGGATAGGGCTACCGCCTCTAATTCCAGTCTGTTGATATGGTAGCCCTGCATATTCCTGTCCCATGTCCCACTGACTGTGTGTTCGTTCATGTGGCCTCCCCAACCGTGCTCCGATGCATCTGTGTACACTGTTGCCAGAGGCGGAGGCAGAGTGATTGGAGACGATGCCTTCAGCCAATCGTGGTCGAGCCACTGTTGGATTGTGTCCTTGAACCAGGGTTGTATACTGATTTTCTGGTTCCAACGATCTCTGACCTGGGAGAATCGGCTGGCTACTTCCCGTTGCAGGGGCCTCTTGTGAAGTCTCCCCAATGGTAACAGGGGGGCTAGAGACTCCATCCTCCCTAGTACTGCAAAGAGATTCCTGGCTGAGACTGACTGGAGTGGTAGTAAATTGGTTAGTTGTGCCAGAAGGGCCTCCACCCTGGCCTTGCTGGGTTGGACCGTGTAAGCGTGGTGTCGAATTCCATCCCCAGATATGTAAACTTCCTGGAGGGAGTGAGTTCGGACTTGTCCAACCTGATTACAAAGCCTAGGTCTTCTGTAAGCTTGCGTAAGACCGTCATTTGGTTGAGGCACTCTGTCTCCTTCTCTCCCAGAAGTAGCCAGTCGTCCAAATAGGTATGTAGCCTGATCTTGTGTTTGTGTGTATTGGCTACAACCTCCTTCACCACTTTGGTGAAAGACGAAAGGTGATAGGCTCAATCCGAATGGGAGTACCGGTACTGGTAACATTTGCCCCCCATTCGAATCTCAGCATTTCCTGTCCCTTTCTGCCACCATTATATGAAGTAGGCATCCCTGAGGTCTAATGAAGTGGCCCAATCGTGTGGCTGTATGGATCTCCTGATGTTGTTGGGATTCCATCTTGAATTTCACCTTCCTGAGGAAGGCGTTGAGGGGAGACAAGTCCAGAATGGGATGGTATCCTCCTGAGGGCTTGGGAATTGCGAATAGCCTGCTGTAGAAGCCAGGTGATGACATGTTCTTCACCTCTTCTATAGCCCCTTTCTTCATCATTTCCCTACTTGCTCGTCTAAGAGGTCTTGTTGTTCCTCGACTTTGGACGTGGGAAAGATATAGGGCTTCTTTGTAGTGTCGGCTTTCCTTTTTCCAAAGGAGGCGAAACCCATTCTGAACGATGTTTAAGGCCCAGGTGACGCTCCCATGTTCTTCCACTCCTTGTACCTGAGTACATAGGGGCCTTGAGGGGGAAGCAGGAGTATGTGTTCGTCAGTCACCTCCTCCCCCCCCGCCCCTTTGCCTTGTGAAAATTTCCTTTGGGTTGAGGGGTAGAGAAGCTGGTGCTTTGTTGCACTCTTGGGCCTGTAGGTGTTGGTTTGTGGTTGGAACTAGGCGCACTGCTCCGGTAAGAGGTACTGAGGCGATTTCTGAAGTCCCGTACCCTTTTCGTCTGGCTGTTGTAATTGGACGACCCCGAGGAACGTTCCCTTTTTTCTTTCTGGGGCGTACCTGAGGAGGGAGCGAGTCGTGGCCTCAGATTTCCCTGTCCCGTTTTGCTTTCTCCATTTGAGATTCTTCAAACAGTTCCTTAGAAAACACTCGATTTTAGCAGTGTGTGTCTGATTTCCATAGGAATGTTAGTGGATTCCAGGGCTTCCTCTCTCATCTCCATTAAACTGGTAGCATGAAGGTGACCTGTGAGCGTCGCCGCCGTCTCCGCCGCCTGGTGAATGCTTTTCATGCATTGCGTCAGAAACTCTGCGCTTGCCTCCTTCTTCCACTGTCTGTCTGCACCTTGTTTCGGGGCAGTGGTGTTGGAGAGAACTACTACCTTGATCATTTGCTCTATATGAGTCAGAGCACTCTGTAGGCGAATAGTGGCGTCTTGCTGGACCCTATTTCTCTTGAAAGTCTTGGAGGGTTCTCATGTCGGATCTCTCTTCAAAAAGTTTTGTCTCAGATTTCTCTCGGGGCAACGAAGAGGGCGGCCATCATCCACCAGGAAGGTGAGTATTTGTCCCATGCTGGAAATAATTTCACTCCTTTAGGGGGTCCCAGACTGATTGCATTTGTCCTTAACATAACACTCGAATGTCTTTTTGATGCAGTCGTCAATTGTTTCACACCTCTTGAACACTTTCTTGCTGGTAGAAACCTCTTCCCCCCACACCTGTGCCCCTTCATCCTTAGTTTTCTTCTCCTTTGATTCTTGGGTGTCAGGACCTCTGGGCACATTTCACCCGCCTTTTTTATGATGTGAGCCATAAATTCCTTATGTCTCCTAAAGATGAGTTTTTCTGCCGAGGATTCCTGGTCCATCTTTTCCCCCTCTAAGAGCTCTTGAGCCCCTTCATCGAATTGTGACTCACACTCCTCTTCTTCCGACCTATAGTGTGTTTCTGGTCCCAAGGTAGAAAGTCCCTCTCCGTAAGAATCACCATATTCATCTGGGATGTCTTGCGTGAAGTCTGAGTAGGCTCCCCTGGTTAGTCTAGTCTGATCTTCCCCTTCTTGCCCGAATCCGATACTGGGTCGCGATCAGTGACTCTGGGAAATCTTTGCTCTACTCTGTGTCCCTCTCGACTCTTCTCTATTGGAATGAGGATGTTTTAGGGATTTAGATGTGGTGTTGTTCTCTGGACAGGCTACATAGCGCACTCCGTGAATCATCACCTCTGTGTTGTCTCCCTTGGACACTGGCTCAGAACTGTAGGCACGTGGTTCACTTCGCCGAATGTTCTGGAAATCCTGTGAACCGGTCGTGTAGGCACGTGGTCTCTTCGTTGCTCATAGTGCCCACCCAGCCTTCGGGAGAGTTCGCTTGATCTTCCCAAGGCACTCCCTGTTGGTCAAAGGACACTGGGCGCTGGCTGATTCTCAGTAAATCTTCCCAGGAGTACAAGTCTTGATCACTCCGTGGCGTAAGTCCTTGGCTCCTCAGTGCCTGCTCATAATTGAAGAGTCCGGACGTGTTCTGTCTGTCGTAAGGGAGGTTATCCCGCAGAACTGGACTGCCATTGTAGTTGTGGAGAAAAGCCTCAATGTTCGCTCTTGAGCGTGCTTGTGAATCCACTCGTTGACTACTCTCAAGTAGTTGAGCCAGTGAGAGTGCACGCGCCCTTTCCAGTGCGTCCGCACTAATGGTGGCGTGTGCACTGGGATCGTATCTGGGCGAGAGAGCATGTGTACTTTGACCTCTTCTCAGTGCGCCCGGACTACGGTCACGTGCTAGTGCACTAGTACCCTGGTCAAGTGCGTTCGCACTGGTACTGTGACCTGTCCGATGTCCCTGTGCGTGTGCACTAGGGCTTCGGTCGAGCGTTGGTACGCACGCACTCTGTTCTTTCGCTGACCCGCTGGCGCTTCGACCGGTTATAGGACCCTGGCAGGTGCATGTCACTCTGCGGTCCTGGGTGCTCGTAGGCACCGGTCAACTGGAAGGGCTGTTTCACCAGAGGATCTCTCTGAGCCCGTACGTCAGTATGACCAACACTCGAACTTTGGCTATTGTCTGGAAAGTCCTCATCAGACCTGTCGTCATTGAGTGTATCCGCCATATTACCCGATTTTTGGGTTTTCGATGATGGCGCGTGCTTCTTTGTAGAGGTGTTGGTCATTTCCCTTGCCCCCTGTGAAGACTCTTCTAGAACATTTGCACGGTCGTGGGGGCACGTGTCGGTTCTGATGCTTTAGGTGTAGCCATTTTCTTTTCTGGATTGTTCTTCTTGCCTTTAGATTTGGTGGGCTGAGTCGTGGACGAGCTACAGCCCTGATGTGGCCTAGCTCGTCCACGAGATAAGATAATGTTGCTTATAGCCCAGCCGACCGCAAAGGGCCACATCAGGGCTGTTGCTCGTCCACGACTCAGCCCACCAAATCTAAAGGTGTAGCCATTTTCTTTTCTGGATTGTTCTTCTTGCCTTTAGATTTGGTGGGCTGAGTCGTGGACGAGCTACAGCCCTGATGTGGCCCTTTGCGGTCGGCTGGGCTATAAGCAACATTATTTATCTCGTGGACGAGCTAGACCCCTCTACACCCAGTAGTGACTGAAAGGTGTCCGTGATTTCCACGTGGCTACTACTGGTTCCTTCTGCCATTATTGTAGTTTCAACCCAACAAACTGACACTATAACAACAAAATGAGAAACACCAATACTCTGAGGAGGTTTTGAAAAGGACTAACTTGTGAACACACTCTTTTGTGACACTAGCTCTATGGTACACTAGAATACAGCGAAAAAGAGAGCGACCGACCGGTCGGTTTCACACTGTCACTGAGTCGCTGGATCAACACTCAAAACTACACCAGTTATGTCCACAGTTGTCTCTTGACGATTTCTCAAACACGATCTGTGGATACCATTCCTCAAAATTTCTCTTCACAATCAAAGAAACATAATTTGGGAAAGATCTCACCTGAGTTCTTGGTCAAACCTCGTGTTCGTCTGGAAAAATGAAGTTCAGGGCTTATGATAGTACCACCGCGTGTAGAAAACAGCTCCGTACGGTAGCTGGCCGAAAATAAAAGTGAGCTAGACGGAACACCGGAAGAGGAAAATGCGCAGGAGAGGGGGACTGGGTTGTCTTTTATAAGAAATCGATACAAATCGATAGTCGACCATCGCGACTTCGTCCGAAGATCTAAGCAATATTTAATGAGATGGTTGTATGAAATATAATCTTTAAATCAGATTCACTAAGTTCGACAGCCATTTTTAAATCTAAAATAAATTAAAAAAATAATTGTAAATTCAGCTGTTATTCATAGTCTTTTCTAATCGTAAAACCTGATCTTGATTAAAATGAATAGCTGCTCCTTTGGGAGTGGTAGAAACACTCAGATCAACATCTTCATGAGCTATTTTATCAACTAAAATGGCAAACACCTTTATTAGTGGTTGGGGCCAATAATCTGGTATTTTACTGATGATCTGCGTCACGCTTTCTCGCATATTTATACGCTCAAAAAGATCAGTAATTAATTCTTCAACCAGCTCCTTAACTCTTCTCTATCAGCCTCCCTCTCCCAATCCAACTTCTCAAATATATAAGTAATCTTGCTAACTACTTCGACCTTCATTTTTAACCCAAAATAAAATCATAAATTTAAAAAAATTAATTATCAGTTTCTCTTGTAAATTCAACTGTTTTTTATAGTCTTTTCTAATCGAAAAACCCTGATCTTTTTTTAAAGATGATCTTCAGGCTGGTAAAAACAGTTAATTTAACATTTAAGCTAATTTGCCAACTAATATGGCAAACAACTTTAAACGGGTTCCCCAAAAAGGTATTTATGAGACCTTTTTTCCGCTTTCCCCATTCTATTCGATTAAAAAGTCGAAATTTAATTCTTAAAACCCTGCTTTTTTAAACTCTTCTATATTCCCCCCCCTCCCAACCCAACCGAAAGTATATTAATAACTTTTTTGCTATTTGGGCCCTTTTTTTTTTAAACCAGATATAAAGACAATTAAAAATTAATTAATTCGTCCCCCTTTAAATTTTTTATTTTTTCCGGGAGGAATGTAAATTTTTTGTTCCGTCCCCAAAATCTTATCTACACAAACCCCCTTTTTAATGTACGTTAGTTTTTTTAGAGGTTTTGAGGTGTTAATTTTAATTTGAAACAGGTTTTTTAAATTTTGGGGCCAAACCTGACATGAGATGTAGTGATTTGGATGTGAAAAAGGGGGGGTTTCGGGGGAAAAAAAGGGGGTGGTTTTGAATGAACTATTTACTTCTCTTATGATAAACTAATAACGGTTGATTAAATTCTTTTTATAAAACTATGGAGCAGTTAAACTTTATGACAAAAACCCCTCATTGTTATTAATTTGTGGACAGACGGGTTTGGGGGAAAACAATTTTTACCCCTCAATCGTTACAAACTTTAGTTATAATTTGATATTTTGTGATTTTCTGCCGACATTTAAAAAGGAAAAAACATATATAAAAAAAGGTTTTATATGGACGGATGTCCATATTTTTATTTGATCCCAGCAATAAATTGAGGGGGAGTGTTTAGAACCCTTTTTTTTAGATTTTTGGGGGAACGCAGACATTTTTTTATTATAGTGACTGTTCGGCAAAAAGGGGAATAGAAAAAAAAAGAAACGCTTTGTAAAAACTAGCTTTTCAGCGGAAGACATGCGGGGGAAGTGTGTGGATTTTAGCAAAAATATAACTCGGTTTTAAAAGATTTTGGGAAAACAGTTAAAGACGTATTTTTTATTTCACATGAAAGACAGATGCATTTGATGAATGTAGGGTGAAAATGATTTATTGAAAATGATCAGGAAAAAAACAGGTTAAGCAAAAACTAATCTGAAAAGTTTAGTAAATTAGTTTTAAAAAAAGGATAACCCTCCCCAGTTGTTTGTTTTAGTAATCGTTTTTTTTTGGAATTGAATTTTTAACTTGTCAAGAACGTAAAACGCTTTTTTAGAGCAGCCGGTCGAAACTGGTTGAGACCGGTGAGCTGACCCCGGCTTTTTTAGTTTTTCCCCTCTTGAAGCCCCTACTTGCCCAAAATTTTTTAAATTTTCTCAAACTTTCCCTGTTGGGACCTGTCCTGAAAATCCCTTGATGGTTTTCCCTTGGGAGCTATAATTCCCGGCTTTTTTTCCAAAGCTGCATTGTCAGCAAGAGCCCAAAGGTCACCTCAGCCTCTTTCAATCTTTTGAAGAAAGATATATCAAAAGGGAAAGGCTGAAAAACAAAAAACACACACAAAATGGGAAAGGAAACCCTGAAATATCATACCTGCAAAAAGGCTAAAAAAAATTTCCTCACTAACATACTTAGCCAACATGAAATTACAGTAACCCCAGGGGCTCATCATTTGCATCCATCACAATAACACTTAAATGTAATTAGAAAAAAAACAAAAAAAAAATCGATTAAAGGTAAAACCCACCCTACCCGTTCATAGGGGAGATTGTAACACCTACTTTTTTAAAGGAAAAATTTGCTGTCCTGTGTGGTGTTGGTGAGCCCCCCGGCAGGGCCGGCCCTACCACCCCCCCTGACCCTGTCATCATGGGGGGGTCGGGGCCCCGGGCTCCCAGGAGATTTATTCTCCTGCCGGTTGGTGTTGTAGGAATGGGGGGAAGCCCAGCAAAGGCACCGGCAGTCTTTGATATTGTAGTAGCCCCGTTTTCCGGATTCCACCATTGCTTTGGGAACCTTTTTTCTAGCTGGACCTGACTTGCAGGTCAGTGGTGTGGGGAGTGTGTTTTGACTAACTTTCACCTGTTTTTAATGGATTTTTAAGTTTTCCTTTTTGAGCCTTTTTTTGGGGGGGGGGGGGGGGGGGGGAGAAAATGAGATCATGAACCCTTTGTTTTTGAAGGGAAAAAGGAAGTTCAACGTTTTTATTTTTTATTTGTTATAATTGCAACTACAATACTAAACGGGGCAACTTGGCGCCTGGTTCATAATCGATGCGCATTTTGGGCTCCCTGACAGGGAAATCTTATGGGGCATTTTCAGAATTTATGGCATGGGGCATTTTAAACCCCACCCTGCAAAATGGGGGGGAAAATCAAGAGTTTAAAACCTGCATCATGAGGTTTAAAAAAAATGAAAAGGAAAAAAGTCTAAGGATTTTTTGTTTTCCTCTTCTTCTCCCTCACCCCCCTCCCCCCTCTCTCTTTTCCCTCCCTTCCCCGTTGTTTTGTTTGGCAAAGGTTTTGTCGGCGTTTACATGTCTGTTTGAAAAACTGAGAGTGCTATTTTAGGGCCCTTGGTTGGTAAACGAAGTTGCAAACAAATGCTCAAAAAAAGTACAGCACCTCACGTTTCCTTTTTTATGACGCAAAGTATGGGTTTACGTCAGTAAATCAAAGACTGGAAAAAGTTTTCAGTGTGGGGGTATTAAAACCGAAAAAAAAAGGGAAAAATTAAATATTACGATGGGGAAAGGGGATCCTAAATTTGGGAGTGCAACTAACAAGTTTCTTTCCCTTTTTTTGGACTTTCAAAAAAAATTTACAACTTGACGTGGAAAGCATCGCCCCTTATTGCCCCGTGGTGGGAAGGAAAAGTAAAAAAGCTGCGGAACGGAAAAAAAAAAACAACATTCGTTTTTTTTTCAATTTCATCCGAAAACAAAGCTTCTTTCGTAATTTCCTGTCCTTTTTTTTTCTTTTTCTATTAAACTATCGAGTCGCATTTCTACAGCATTCACCAAAGGGAAAGTGAAGAGATACTATCTAATTAAACAAAATTGGGAAAGGAAAAAAAAACTTGTCCAGGCCCACAAACTCGGCCCCCATTTCCTGCCGTTCGCACCAAAAAAAAAATTTTTTATTAAGGATAAAGGTTTTAGGCATGTTTTTCCAACCGTCTTGCAATTACTGTAAAAAACTGCAGCAATATTTGGTGTGTTGATAAACAAAAACAAATAGTACGAAAATAAACAAAATAACAAAAAATTAAATCAGATAAGGGAAAAGGGGAGAGAAAAGGAAGAGAGAAACAGATATACGACAGAGGGGAGGAGAGAGAGGGGGGAGGGAGAAAAGGGAAAAGAGAGGGGGAAATGGGGATAGACAAACTGGCATCTCTTCACAAGGGTGTCAAAAAGAATTGCACGGCACCCAACTAAAGGGAGTTTAGATGACACTGTTGAAAGACTTGCATAAATAAAATCCGACACCCGTCATTGAGCGAAGGGCAAGGCGCGGTGCCCACCGCGGCGTAAATTCTCCCCCCGCCGGGGGGCATGGTGGGCACCCATGGTGGCTGGTCGCGGGATATGCCGAGTGCCCCTCCCCCTGGGGCTAACCGCACGTGACCGTGAAGGAAAAAAGCCTATACGGAAAGCAGTAGACTCCACGACGGACATTTTAGCTGTTAAAGGGAAAAACCCTACTTGAAAACCATGCGGATAAAAATTTCGGGTCCAAAACATAAAATCTGGCCCTACGGCGAGGTTTTAAATTTTCTTTTATGACTCCCGGGGGTAAAAAGGGGGTTACATCATTATCAAACATGAAAAACAATCAAAATGTGTACTACTTGTGCAAAAAAAATTAAAGCCAAAATTTGAACAATGATTAACAAACAGTCCGCAGACCTCTTCCTAAAAGGGTTTTTAACAATCAGTTGGGGAATATATAAATCTATAACTTCCTCTAGAATGCCTGACCGAGTCGGTTACCCATTAAGAATTGTCCAGGCGAGCATTAAGGGTGTACCTTTTTGCAGACTTTTCTGCCAAACGCGTAACCGCCCGTGGGGCTGGCATGGGTCGGTTGACCAGCCACACCCCGGGCAAATGGAACAGGAGGGGTGCAGGGTGATCAACCGCCTTGGAGTCAGTTGGGATGCCGTCTGTCGGGCAGTACAGCATCATAGAGGACTGGCTCATCCTCACTGTCCGATTCAGAGTCTGGTGGCGGTTCCAGCTTCCGTCTTCTCCAGCCAGGTGGTTCAAGATGACAGCACGGCGTCACTTCTGTCTGTCAGGGTGGGGAAGTTGCCCGACAGGGCCAGACCCGTTGGTCTGGGGCCACAGGTTGTGGTGGCCTGGGTTCCAAAGAAGGACTTGTTGTGTAGAAGCCCTGGCAGGGCAGGTTGACCTTCTGCAGGGTCGGCAGTCAGCTAGGTGCTGCTCCAGATCCCGGTACATACCGGGCAGTAGACCAGGGGTCGCAGCATCTCTGCAGCACGCTGGTAGCCTGGTGACCCTGGCGGGTTTTGGACCGATGACAAGACCTTGGGGCGGAGCGGGGTCTGGGAAGGAGCAGCTGCTCACACCCCCAAGTTTAGGTCCCCATTCGCCGATACAGCACTCCCTGTCGGCAGGTGAATCGGCTATGCTCTGGGTGAGGCTGTTAGCTCCCCCCTATCTCGCCACTGCAGGCCTTCTTTGGCCAGGAGAGAGAATGGCCCCGATGAATTTGGGGCCTCCTGCATGCAGTCGGCGCATCTCTCCCCCCTGGTGACAGCTGAGGCAAAATGGACTCAGCCTTCGCCTGGGTGCTGCTGAACCGTGATGCTTGTCAGCATTACTGGCTGCTGACAGTGGCAGAGGACTGTTTTTCCCCATTTTCACAGTGCTGACCCTCCGTCGTCGTCTCCGCCCGTGCCATCGTCTCAAGCGCTGTGTGCCCGTCACAACAGGTGACGGGAGCGCTCAGTGGTGGCCGTGCAGGTGGTGCTCTTGCATTTCCTGCCACAAGTCTGCGACAGTGGGCTGGTGAGTGCCTCCTACTGACTATGAAGCGAGGCAACAGATAAGATAAGATAATGTTGGCTTATAGCCCAGACCGACCGCAAAGGGCCCACACATCAGGGCTGTCACCAACGTTAAAATCAACTCGCCAGTCATTTAAAAAAAAAAAAAAAAAAAAAAAAACCCAACTGTCACTACATCTCGTTAAATGACAACGCTACAAACGCCACCCAGAAACTTTGTTAAAATCTTTCATGCCGTAAAATCTTAAATCAGATTAAAAATGTTAATCTCTCTTCAAAAACTCCAAGGATCACGTCTAGGCGGGACATCCCTGAAACCGGATCTTCATGACTCCGCTGTAAAATTTTTGTGTCTCACACGTGCAAGCCCCAACACTCCAAAAGAACATGTTTCAGTTTCCATTGTGAGTGGCGCATGACATGTAATTGCACCACGGACTTCTTCACTCTTTAAAAGGTAAGAAAGTGGGTAAAATACGAATGGCCGGTGTGTAGCCGCACAAGAACCGTTTCCTCTTTACGACGCACCCTACGTAGAAGGGAGGAAGTCCTTAAGGTTTGGACGATCTGAAAGAAGTTTTGTTATTCGTCTGTGTGTTTCCAATACTTTGGCAGAGGTCTCTCCTGTGTTATAATCGTTTATTTTGGTTCACATCGGGAGTCAGGGATATAATTTGACATTTTCTCTCATTGGGCTGTTTTGGCTAGAACAATCAACCATTTTCGATCCTGCTGTGCCACACATGACCAGGAACCCAAGCAAGAGTATGATTAACCGTCCGCCCTTCAAACTTGCTAAAAAGTTATAAAAAAAGTAAAAGTTCTGGATGCTGAAGGTTGCAGCCAAGCTATGGCCTCCAAAGCTGGAACAGCGATCCTACAGAACCAGAAAGTCCCCTCTTCGAAGATGTGAGATTATCTTCAAAAGCAAGAAACCAGAGCAGTAAGTTCACAGAATAGACAGAACATCTGAATGATATTCAACAGTATTGAGAAGGAGCCCCAGGCATAGGCTGCCACAATGGGCCACTCCTCTCCCATCATTCAGACTTGAACCGTCCATGAAAACTATTTGACAGGATGGAATTTCGAACAAGCTCAGCATACAATGCCTTGTACGCCAGAAGAGCTGGTAGACTCTTTAACGAAAAGCTGCAAGATCAAAAAGAATCTCTGGTGTGAAAAGGTCACGGAGGTTGGGACCCGGAAAAAATTGGAAAACCGACACAACCCCTGGGGTCTGACCTGCATTCCGAAAAGAGGCCGCATCGAAGCCCAAAAAGGGGGAAATACATTTGGGGTTTGTTTTCAAATTCTTTGGAAGGGGGGGTCAAAGACACAGTCTAGGCATTTTCTGCGGGGTTCTGAAAACGTCGGATATACAGTATCCTCGGTTAACGTCACTACCGTTTAACCCCTTTCCGTAGTCGCCAAAAAACCACCGCCCTCACGGGGTGCGCAAAAACCCCTGGTCGTTTTTTTAGGCGATTTGGTGAAAGCCTGCCGTACTCGTGGGGGCACGAACCCATGGTCGTTATATAGGCGATTCGGTGAATGTCCTCGCCGTCATCGTGGGTGCAACACACCCATGGTTTTTATTGGCGTTCGGTGAAAGTCCCCGCCGTCGTGTGGGTTTCGCACAGACCCCTGGGTATTTATGTTTTTCATTTGTATTTTTTTATTTTTTTTCATGATGGTTTTTCTGTGTGTGTGTGTGTGTGTGGTGTGTGTGTGTGTGTGTTGTCTCTCTCCTCTTCTACACACAAACACACACACACCACCACAAACCCCACCAAAACCCACCGAGTCGAGTGGTAAGAATAAAAAAAAGAAAAACAAGTTCTGCAGATGAAAATGTTTATCAAAATAGCTTAAGGCGTCATGTATAACCTCAGCGCTTGACAAAAAAAAGAACAGCAACAAAATTGTATTTATAAAAAAGGGGGCGATAAAGAATGCAAGCTGATAAAAACAAACCCTGTAAATTTTCATTTTTCTGTTGAAATAAAAATCAATTTGTTTCACCAAAATAAAAAAACAAAACATGACTAGATTTATGACAGAACCATTTGTTGCAGCTGTTTAACTTTGGAGGAAGAACTTTTTCGACAAATGGGGAAAAGACCAAGTTGCAGACTTCCCTTTGGGTGCATCGTGATGGAATGGCACACTGTTTGCAGACAAACTGGTGTGCTCTTTGCAGAGCCAAGCGGAAAAGCAGAAGCAAACTCAGGGGACAGTCAGATAGGGGCAATTCATCTGACTCCCCAGCACTTGCAGAACTCTGACAAATGCAACAACAACAAAACATATCTGTTAAATTTAAAACACCCCCAAAAAAAGCACACACAACATATTCTTTGCCAAAGTATTAATATAATGATGAAAAATTTTCTAGCCTGCATTGTTTCCCCCCTATTAATTGTTCAGCATTTTATGTGTGTGTGTGGGGTGTTGTTGTGTGTGTGTGTGTACTACAAGATGAATGATAAATATTTTGCGCAATATACAAATTTGAGCCCCATTTTTATTTGAAAATAGCACTGAAAAAATGCAAAAAAATAAATTTTTTAAACACCAAACTCCCCCCCATCCCCCACCCGTGCGCACACAAACATCAATACCCGGGGTTTATACATCATGTGTGGGTGTGTGTGGTGTGTGTTGTGGGTTTTGTGTGTGTTTTCTCTTCACCCCACCTTTTCTTGTCCTTGACATAGGTTCCCCTTCATCAGTAAGGTCATCCCCCCTGTGGGTCCCCC
>JAFLJL010003397.1:0-20644 GCA_018398815.1 Conus ventricosus | reverse complement strand
CTAGTTGTGGCATCATGATAATTTTGTTGTTGGCTTTGCAGTAAGGATGTGAGGCCATGCTAATACTCCCCTCAGCCATCTTGAATCATCTGAAGTGTGGGTAGATCAGAAATTAAGTCAATCTGGATGTTTGTAGACTTTAAGAGGCGTCCCAAGAAAGGCCTTGGCAGAGATTAATGTGATGAGTCTAGACAGTAGTGTTTCATGCATGTAAATCTGTAATTCTGAAAGACGTCTGCCAATAAGCACACGTCAGCCAATAAATATTGATCATGATAGTCACTCATTGTTTGACAGTGTAATTCTGTCCAGGCTTTCTGAGCGTATTCATAGTCAGCATCATTATGTCTTTGCCTCTAACACTAGAAAAGAAAGCGCCTTTAGGAGGAAGCGAGTCTTCATCAAACCTGTCCCACGAGTTCATGTATTCATAGGGGTAAACCCCTTTTACGCACTAAAGAGGGGTCAAAGTATTGTTTAGTGATTGGAAAGTCTTGTAGCGATCCTGCTAGTTTATCCAAACTCCCCATCAGATGCTGAGCTGAGTCATAAAAGGCTAAACAATCAAGAGTAAAAGTCATGTACTTTTCTAAAGGGACTGTGCAATGCAGGAAAACCCTCTTATATTCAGAAGTCACTGCTTGCATGATAAAATGGAAATCGTAGCCTCGTAGGTTATGAAAGAAGATAGGCAGTTTCCATGTCTTAGGATCAATCTTAAGTTGAAGATTACACTTGCTGTGTGCAGCTCCTCTGAATTTGCCAGTAATGTGATTGTGGTCTCTTACTGTCACGTCTTTACTGTTAGGTGTTAGCTCTAAGCCGCAAATCCAACAGTGAGTGGCTGAGTCATAACGTTCTTGGTCTTCAGGAGTCATAACAATGTCTGAAGATTTAGTTGGTTGGAGTAGTAATTGCAAAGTTGTTTCATCTGCTCTAAAATTCTACAAGCTGCATTGGGACCTCTGTAAATCCCTGGGTGTGTGTGTGCCCCATCTGACCTAACAACAATAAACGCATAAGAACAGATCTGATGGTGGTTAATAAGGTTGTTTTTGTTCTTGGTGTGGACCGTAGTACTGCGGTAAGAGCGATTCAAAGTCAGCATTAAAAGCATTTTGCGTACATTCTTAAAACTAACTTTAGACCCTGGTTTAGGTGTGAGGGTTTGGTTCACAGTCTAAAAACTTTTACAATGAGTTCTATGACTGGCAGCTGCTTCTATAGTAGGGATTCTGACCCAAACACCTTCTACAAAGCCCTTGTTTAGCATGATCCTTTGGTGTAAAAGCCATAAGTCTGCTTATTGTTCTAATTAATACATAATGACTCTTTGTACTATCTGCAAACAGTATCAAGTCTACATGCTTGTCAAGTGATTCGCCTAAAGTGGGAGCGTTGGGAGAAACCCTTAGAGGCACGAGATTGTCTACTGCAGACCATGTGTTATACGTTCACGGTGATTGGTTTGTTTTGCTCTTCAAACAGAGATATACTTTCTATGCTTACTGGAAAGTTTATGTTTTCAAAGTTCAGCTCACGTTTGTATGTTTCATAATTAGAGACTCTTTCTGCGTTCTTTTTAACAGGATGTAAATGCGCTAAAACGCACCACATAAAACACATGCTGTCAGGATTTTGTATGTTTAAGACTGCTCGTTTTAAAACTAACTCTCTTGGAAGAGGAAGGTAAGAATTGCCAACTATAGGACAGAACTTTCTTTGTTCCCAATCTAATTTGAAGGACTGTTCCTTCAGACCAACCAGAACCCCGCAATTTTGCTTCTTCACTTGCATGGTTAAACTGTGTAAGCATGTAATCAGCCCATTCAGAATTAAAGTCGAGATAGCTAATAACTTCTTTCTGTTTAGTTGAAACCCAACTAATAACTTCTTTCTGTTTAGTTGAAACCCAAACTTGCATGTTACTGTCATCAGGCGTTATATAATCAATCAGAACGGCCAACAACACTTTTTACCAGCGGCTCCATCTGTAGAAACTCTGGGATTTTAGAGATAGCGTGTGTCACGCTTTCATGAACGTTCGAGGGGTTAATGATGTCCATGTCTACTTCACTAAACATATTGCTTAATTGTTTGTCACTACCTTTCCACCGTGCTCTGGTTGGCAGTTTTTCAAACTCAGACACGCTTGTGAGGTTCATTTTGTTAACTCAAATATTTACGAAAATTAAAAAAAAAATGTAAATAAAAGTAAGTATAACACCTTTTATTCTTCCACCCAAGCGTTGCAACACTTCAAGGCACGCTAACCTTACAAAAAACACCTGCTAATATTTTAGCTTTTTCTGATCACTACAGTCATGTTCATCACTTTGATTGGTTCGTTAAATGGGCCCACTAATAAACTTTTTTATTATATTGTTTCCATCATTCTCAAAACCAAATTCACTAAAAATCAATGTTTAATACTTCATGTTTCGTCAAATATTTCTTTACAATTCTTTTAAATCAGATTCACTGAGTTCGGCAGTCATTTTTTAAAATTAAATAGAAAAATAATTTGAAATTCAACTGTATTCTAGCCTTTTCTAATTGAAAAAACTGATCTTCAGTAAAGCGAATAGCTACTCCTTCAGGGCCAGTAAAACAGTCAATTAACATCTCAGAGCCATATTATAAACTAAAATGGCAAACAACTTTATAACCAGTTGGGGCCAAAAAATCTGGTATTTACTGATGACCTGCTTTACGCTTTCTCACAGTCTATGCGCTCAAAAAGATCATATTATTCTTCAAACTGCTCTTTAACTCTTCTGTATCAGCCTCCCTCTCCCAATCCAACTCGTAAAAGTAATTAATAAGCTCTGTAGCTACTTCGAGCTTCATTTTTAAACTCAAATAAAATCATAAATTAAAAAAAAATTAAGTAATCAGTTCTATGTTTTGTGCAAGAAACTGAAGAAGTTAATGTGTGTGTGTGCGTGGGTGGGGTGTGGGGTGTGTGGGTGGGGGTGGGGGGCTGCAGGGGGTGGGGTGGTTGTGGTGCGTGGGGTGGGGTTTTGGGGTGGAGGGTGCATGCAATGGGGGGAGGAGGGGTTGGGGTGGGGTCCTTTCTATGTCAAGCTTCGGTTGCCGACAAGTGACAAAGGTTCTGGTGTATTTTTAGCCTTAGGCTGAAGCCTGCTCCTCGGTAGTATTGATTTTTCACAGCAGCTAGCCAGGAGGCCGCTTTACCGCTCTGCCAGAACTCGCGAAAGCCAGCGTCACATTTCATATAAATTTTTAAAATGAGTTTCTTTTTCATACAAGCTGTGGATAGAAATTCCCAGCTTGTGGAACTTTGGATAGTAGAAAAAACAAATGATAAATCCATCAGTTTTCTACACAGCAATGGTGCGAATCAAAAATTTTGTTTTTCAAATATTCTCCCAGGACGCTTTTGGGTTAGATTTTTTTAAAACATTTTTTGTTCTTTCAAGCCAATGGCCTAAAAGCAAAGATTGTCGAAGAGTTTACGATTTCCATCTTTGATTTT
Organism: Conus ventricosus; assembly: GCA_018398815.1. NCBI lineage: Eukaryota > Metazoa > Mollusca > Gastropoda > Neogastropoda > Conidae > Conus > Conus ventricosus. The sequence goes on along the minus strand of JAFLJL010003397.1, from coordinate 17,145 downwards.
AAAAAACCAGCTTTTAGTAAACAGGCGTAATATCGGTTATGTTTTTCAGCCTCATAAAAGAACTCTTCAATCGGCTCATCATAAAGTTGCTCTACAAACCAATTACGTAAAAAAACATCCAGTTCACTTACTGTCATTTCACGTTTTCCTTGCTTCTTTTCCCAAAAAGGGTTTAAAGGTTTTTGGGGCGGGGGTTGGTTTTGAGCAAGGCTGGGCACGTTCAAATTTTTCAAGATACAAAATCATTTCCTGATAAACTTTTTGTTTCAATTTTAAATTCCTTTTTGATCATCCAAAATACAGCAAATGCTCAGTTGGCTTTTTTGAGAACTAACATTCATTGCGGTCCTTGTGAAGACAAACCAGCTTCCAGGCTTGACTCTGCCATTTTTTGTTTAAAGGGGGAGCGCTAAACACACTCTTAACTCTAGGCAGCCCACTGAAGAAATGATAGCGGCCAGCAGCTGGGTTTGGGCCCCGGCGAAAAATGATGTCATACCCCCTGTCAATTGGGGTTTAACGTGCACACGTGACAGCTCAGCCCATCACGTGATGATTAATAATGCAGTATTAGCTGCCAGGCCTCCTGCCGCATTGCGACAGGCCGTTGTCATGTCCCCCCCCCAGTAGGTCAATTTATCAATTTCGCCGGTGTTAGGGTGTCGATGAACAACCATGGGCTGCTACATGCTATCGCAGGCAAAATTACTACACCATATCAATATTTGATTGAGACCAGTCTTGGGGGTGGGACCTCCAAGATATCTAACTGTTTGTAAATGTTTAGTTGTTTTATGTCCCGGAGAGAAGGTAAATATCTTTGTTCACGATCACATATATTATCTTGCACGTATTAGCCCCCATTTTAAATTAACGATTACAATCGGATTTTTGCTTGTTTTTGGTAGTTATGAGTTTGTTTGTAAAACGGTGTTAATTTTGGCCAAAAATGATATGAGAAGGGCCGTGATTTGTTGTGAAACGGCGGGGTTTTCGTTCCAAAATAACATGGGTGAGCTTGAACGAAGGATATTTACCTTCTCTCACTCTCTCTCTCTCTCTCTCTCTCTCTCTCTCTCTCTCTCTCTCCCTCATCTCTCTCTCTCTCTTCTCTCTTCGCTCTGTATATATATAATATATATATATATATATATATATATATATATATTTTTATATGTATATATATCTATATATATAGATTATATTATATATATATTATTATATATCTAATATATATATATATATATATATATCTATATATATGACTTGATTGACTTGGTCCCTTAGAAGTCGTTCCGTTGGGGCACCCCTGAAGCGCGTGACAACCATCCTGCTCATTCCTTTGTTCTCCGCCCTCTGCAATGTGTCTCTCAGCCGCCGGCCTGTCCATTCGTGATGTTATCCTCCATCTTATCCTTTATATATATATATATATATATATAATATAAAAAATCAGAGTTAAGCCATCAGAAAGTAAAAAGTGCTCTCAATCCTGTAGGGAGGGACTTACCAGTTTAAAAATATGATTTTAAAAGGAAGAGATTAAAGCCTACAAGCAGTTTCAAAGCTAAAAACGCTCTCTCAGGGTATACAATACAATTTGGGCACGCCACGGTGTTAGATATTGTGGTGTGTGGGCGTGTGGAGTTCTGTGCGTGTGGCACGTGGTGCGGTTTTTTCTTTTTTGGGGTGGTTTACAGAATGGTGCATTGACAAAAGATTTCCATTAATGCCTGCATTGTTTATTTTCCATTTACTTGACAGTTCAGGATTGCTAGGTGGGGTTTACTTAATATCAGCACTTTTCTGTAGTAATAGGTTGCATTTTTTTAGAAATGTTGTTGTATGGTGTTGCTCTTTTTTTTATAAATTTCCATGATATGTTGTATTCTACAAATAAATTATTTAATAATTAGAATGTTTACTTTTATTTTTCACTTCCAAATATATTTACTTAATTCTGTTTGGTTTTTATTTTTCATTTTGAAAGACTGTTTATGGATGCATATCTGGTTTTAAAGTGGTTTGCCGTGATTCTATGTTTGTTTCTTTATCACTGTCTGTTGTTACGTAGCTTGGTACACATATTGTTGTTAGAGACATTTATATTCAGAGGGCACTGGTCTTTTTTAGTTGCAATTACATGATATCTTTCATCACCCTCTTTGGTTGTGTTGTTTTTGGTTTATTGGAAGAATCAATTATTATTTTTATGGTTGGGCATACATGAGTTGATAGCTTGACGGTAATTTTTGTGAAATATTTTAGATATGTAATGTTCTTTGGGAAATGATGTTTTTAAGGATTCTGAGGAATTTTTTCTACGTTAGTTTTTGTTCTTCCATCATTATGGAGGGTTATACCATATAATTTTCTTTTTGTTTTTCTGTTGCTGTTTCATGTTGTTTTCTGGGTTGTATTGTAAATGGTTGTTGTAGACACTTTTTTCAGCGCTCTTGATATTCAGCTGCTCTGGCACTGTTAAATTTTCTCATTGGCCTGACAGTTTAGACATTTTTGTTTATACCATTAGGTATGGTTTTTAAGATGGAGGGTGGGTGGTTACTATTGATGGTCTACGTAGACCGTGTGTCATTGGTGTTTTTAGAGCGGGCTGTTGTTGTATGGTCCTTAAGTCTATGTTATGTCTAAATAATTTACTGTTTTTTTTGGCTTCTACTGTGATTTTTAGGTTATGGGCTGTTGAAAAATTTACAAAGTTCTTTTTTCTTGTTTTCAATGGTTTTTTGGTTTTATTGTTTAACGTGGCAGACCGTATCTCTGTATAAGCAACCTGTTTACACGTATTATCTGTAATCTGAGACACATTGAAAGTCCATACTAATTCTCAAGTTTCAGCTCCATCATAGCGATCCCATCGTGTCTTCGAATGTGGGAATTTCTGCTGTTTTTTGTTCTATCCAAGTTTACTGTTTGCTATGGAGAAGGGTTTTCTTAGTGTGGAGAAGATTACCATCTCAGAATCTTGTTATATTTGTATATTTGTTGGCGAATTTAGAGGCTTTAGTAAGTAATAATTAATCTCATCAATGGAAGGGTAGAAGTCCACTCATGGTCAAAAAGTAATGAACCTGTATTTTGTCTGTATGTTCAATTCTTTAAACATTGGATAACTTCGTAACTATTTTTCAAGAGATTGTATTCTGTGTTTTGTTTTTTATGTCTCTATTGCTTTTTCAGGATCTCTTTACTAATTTTGCCCAATTCAGATTTTGATGGTTTAATCAGTTACAGTAGGGTTGTTGGAGAAAGTTAGGTTGTGGTCTTTAAGGTTATAAAGGCTTCTTTTATTGCTGTTGCTTCTATCTATCACCTAAAGCCATCTGGTGCACAAGTTCTTTTTCTTTTTTTGCCGATGTTGGTCATTATGTGGTCCTTATCAGCTTTTTTTTAATACTTTTTCTGAATATTTTTGTTGAGGAGTTGAAGAGTACTCATCAGTTTCTTTTTATAGAAATTTTGTTTGTCGCCTATATGATTATTTTTTTGTCATTCTGAATTTGTTTTTTGTTATTATTCAATGTTGTTGGAATGTTATGTGGTTTTCTGAAATCAATATTAGCTATTAGTTTTTTTCAGCTTTCTTCAAAGGTTTCATTTCATCTATATAGGTGGCGATCTCCATGACTTAAACCCATAAGTTTTTTTATCTTCTTTTTCTTTTTGGCATCTGGGTTCAAAAAGAAAAACGCTTTCCATCATGTTGCGCACAATGTTTCAGTCTGCTCTATGGTTTTTTAGTAGGTTGTGGGATTTGAAAAAAGGTATATTTTTGGAGGATCTGCCCAAAGTTAATTCTCTCCATATTAAATTTAGGTTCTGTAGGCCACGTGCTCACCGGTAAACCAAAAACCATTGAAACAAGAAAAAAAGAACTTTGTAAAATTTTTCAAGCCATAAAACTTTACACAAAATGCAGGTGAGCCCGTAGTGTTTCTGCTGACTTTGAATCGCTCTTCATGCAGTATACGGCCTCAACAAGAACAAAAAACACAACCATAATACCACCATCAGATTTGTTCTTATGGTTTATTGTTGTCTAGGTCAGATGGGGCAACCGCCAGACATTTAAGAGGCCCAAGCCGTCTAGTAAATTTGTAGAGAGCTGGAAACAACTTCGCAATTATACTCCAACCAACTAAATCTTTCAGAATTGTTATGTCTCTGAAGACCAGCCGTTCTCGAGTTAACACCCCCACAACGAGCCTAGGGCCTCACTGTTTGGATATTGTAACAGAGAATTATTAGTCGAACAGTGAGAGACCACGATCACATTACTGGCAAGATTCAGAGGTGTTGCAACAATAGTTGTATCTTCGGCTAAAGGTTGACCCTAAGACATGGAACTGCTATCTTCTTCATACTTATAGAGGTTACGATTTCATTCATCAATGCAAGCAGTAACTTCTGAATTAAGAGGGTTACCTGCATTGCCAGTCTTCAGAAAAGTACATGACTTTTACTCCTTGTCTGTTTATCCCTTTTATGACCATACCCCGCCCAACATCTGATGGCTAGTTTGGATAAGTTAGCGGGATCGCTACAAAGTCTTTCCAATCAACTAAACAATACTTTGACCATCTTTAGTGCGTAAAGGTGTTTACCCCTATGAATACCTGAACTCGTGGGATAGGTTTGAATGAGGACTTGCTTTTCCTCCTAAAGGCGCTTTCTTAGAGGCAAAGACATAACTGACTCTGAATATGAATACGCTCAGAAAGCCTGGGCAGAATTACACTGCCAAACAATGGGGCGATTTATCCGGTCAATATTTATTGGCTGAGTGAGTTTATTGGCAGACGTCTTTCAGAAATCAAGATCTCATGCATGGAAACATTACAGCTTAGACTCATCACATTACATCTCTGCCCCAGGCCTTTCTTGGGATGCATTCTTAAAGTCTACAAACATTCAGATTGACTTAATATTGATTACCAACATTTTCAGATGGATTGACGACGGTCTAAGGGCGGTATTAGCATGGACTCACATCCTTACTGCAAAGCAACACAAGGATTTAGACGATTATGCTCCCACTAAACCATCCACTTCTATGACCTTAGAGCCAACAATATGTATGATGGGCCATGAGTCAACCGCTTCCACTGAGAAACTTTAAATGATTACAAGCGGCCTCATGATGTTAATACGGTATTAGTTTGTTGTCACAGCTTCCACCTGATAATCAGTAGGACTAATCTTAGATGTAGACTTAGAATATCCTAAAGAATTACCGATTCCACAAACGATTAACCCTAGCCGCAGAAAGATGAAGATTGAGTCCATCGACCTCCTAAATTGTGCTAATCTTAGACATAAAACTAAATATGTATGCATTACAGCTCCTACTTTTTACTTAAAACACGTCTTAAGCTGACAGCTGTTCACCGAATAATTATCTGTGTTCAAAGAGCCTTTAAGAGGCCATACATCAAGAAAAATATGATCTTAGAACCCAAGCCACTGATGCTTCAGAAAAGACTTCTTTAAACTGATGAACAACAGCTGTTTTGGCAAAACTATGGAAAACCACACAAACGTAAAGATGTAAATTAGTTACAAAAGAAAACCAAGCAATTAAGTTGGTTCTAAACCTAACTATCAAGACTTTAGAAGATTTAACGACAGCCTGGTTGGCATTATGATGAAGAAAAAGGAGTTAAGTGGACAAGCCGGTGTTTATGGCTTTACTGTATTAGAGTTGTCAAAGTTATTGATGTTAGAATTTCTGTACGACTACTTTAAACCACTGTACCCAGAAGCAAGAGTCTTTACACAGACACTGATGTTTTATTCTAGACGTCCCCACAGAAGACTTTAAATAAGGATTAGAAACTGAGGTAGCTAAAGGAGCTGATGGATGGTACGACACATGCGACTATCCTAAAGACAGTCCTTTACATTCAACTGTGAACAAGAAAGTGATTGGAAAGATGAAGGATGAACTTAATGGGACAGTTATCAAAGAATATGTTGGTTTGCGGTCGAAGATGTATAGCGTTGCCAGCCAGACTTCTGTAATGAAGAAGGCTAAGGGCATAAGTAAAGAAGTTGTCAAAAAAAATATAACTCACGAAACTACAAGCAAGCTCTCTTTGAAAACAAAGTATTTTATCACACAAATGTTAATCTGCGCTCTACTCTTCATCAAGTAAACACAACTGCTGTTAACAAGAAATCACTAGTCTCTAACAATAACAAGAGAACTTACGTCAATCTGAGTTTTCATATGCTGTAGGGCATTGGAGAACTTTAAAAGATTAACTTGACTGACTTGGCTTGTACTTAACTTAAGAACCTAACTAGTACTTACTTAAGAACTTAACTATACTTACTTAAGAACCTTAACTAGTACTTAAAACTAGAACTTATTATTTTGCACTTAACTTGTAATTTACTTGCACTTAACTTAAAAAGTACTTTCTATAACTAACTTAACTTGTACTTATCTAGTTCTTAACTTGTACTTTATCTAGTTCTTAAAAACTATTCCATAGAAAATGGGTCTACAGCAGGAGGTTGTACTTTTTTTGCAGAAGTGGTTCTTCTTCTTTTACTGTGGGGGCTTGCGCTTTGTTGCTAGGTATGGTGTTAGGTATTTGTATGCTAAAAAACCCCCCAGCAACAACAGCAGCTCCCAATACATAATGATACATCTTATCGTTGTTGGATTGTGATTGTGTTGTTGTTAATTGTGTGTGTTGTTGTGGTGGCGGCGATGTTGTATTACTATCTAACAATTTTTGTTTTGCTGATTGGTTTGCTTTTTGCAGTTGTTCCATTCAGCTAGTTTACGCCAGCCTCAACACGTCCAGGATTTTTAACTTAGTAACATTACTCACTTGTGGTACATTCACTTGTGGCTCGTGCATTCCTTGTGGTACATTCTGCTCCTGCGGACTGTCTGCGGCGTCTTCTCGCTCATTTTTTTTGCGATTAAATTTAATATGATCAAAATTAATATGATTAAAAGTAATTAATCCATGATGAATGGGCATAACATGTCCCAAATCTGTAATACATGTCACATGCAAGAGTTTCTAGGGACTTGTTTAAAACCGGATCTTGTGATAAGTCATATTTTAAATCTTCTTCTGAATCAACTGGCGCCATCTTACTTACTAACTTAGCATATAAACTAATCATTGTCTGACCCACTGATCTAACCATTTTTGACCCTAGCTGTGCTTCGTACCTAGCGTAGTACTTCTCAACGTCTGATGTAGACAATTGTTGAATCTGTTCAACACTTAGTTCAGTGCCTAAATACTGTCTAGTTTTTCCACAGCAGCAGAGAGTATAATCTTTCTTTATGGCAGTGGTCTACTGAGTAGTCTGCTTGCTCCTCACACTTTAATAGTTCGTCACAATCCATTTTTAAAAGCAATAAAAATAATATAATACTTTTAAAACCATGAGTTTAACGTGGTTAATTATGCAGTGCCTATTCGTTGGTGTTATAGTTTATTCAACCCTTGCAAAATGTTTGTTAGGAATAAAACCGCCCAACATGGAAAAGATAGAAGATTCGCCAAAACTAGTTGCAACCTTATTTTTAGCTTTAACAACAAAAGATTATCTGATTAAAAAGCACATAGACAGTCTTTCGTATTATGATTATTTTAATTATTTTTTTAGTTAATAAAAGATGAGTGAAAAAAAGATTATCAATACGATTTACCATTCTGCTGTAATTAGCGGTCTTAGTATAGGCTATAGCGTGTTAGCAAAAAACATGTTTAAAATGAAGCCGGCTGACTAGGAAGGTTAGACATTGAGGACGTTGTTAAGGTTATAGTTGTAATTACTGCAGGGATTGCGTCAAAAGACTTTCTTGTTACACAGGGAATTATACCAGAAAATATTAGTTCATAGAATATAAATCTAGAAAAATTATTGATTCATAAAAGCTGGCGGGAGTAGTTATGATGGTAGGAGGAAGCTATTGTTAATGCTTGGCATTCTTGGAAGCAATTATATGTTTAGTAAATTGCGGTCCGATGGAAGTGAGGAGAGGCGTCATAACAAGGCCAATGGACAGCTAGCTAGGCAAGAGACGCCTTACGAGAAAAGGCGAAAGTGCTCACTTAGACTTTATTAATAACAAAAAGTTAAAGGGAACAGGGTATGCAGAGCACACATTTTACAGACGTTGATTGAAGCATGGAATGAGAGTTATAAATTAGTGACAGGAAAGAAGTTTTCTAACATCGCCACCGCCAGAACTGTCTGACTTTTATGAAACATCAGAAGAACAGGAATAAATGCAGAAATTGGTTTTATTGTGGTGTGTTGGGAGCAATCTATATTCTTGCACAAACAATCTGAAAAAATAATTAAAAATACAATTTAAAATTCAATCATTCTTAGGAAAATACGAAGTACTAAATATATTATTCCTCCTAAGGTATATTGGTAAGGAAAGACTGCTATTGAAAAAACTGAGTAAGGCCGCAAGAGTGGTCTGAATTCAGATGCTAAAGACTGCTTCAAAAACAGGAAATTTGGCAAATATATCTGCCTGCCCAAAAAAAGAATTAATAAGGCCTAGATTTGTTTAAACTCAGTTCAAATGACACCAACCTGATGGAATTGCTGTATCTTCCAATTGATAACGTTAGAAGAAAAAAGTTAAGTATGCTCTGACAGTTGTAGACAGCTTCAAGAACAAGGACACTGACTTTTTCGGATAAAAGATCAACTGCTGATGGCTGTGGCTTTTTCAACAAATATACATGCGAGGTCATTAAAGTATCCTAGAATGATTCAAGTGATGATGGAAAAAGAGTTTAATGGCTCTGTAAAACAATGTTTTTAAACATCATGTTACAGTTAAGAGAGGGATCCCAGGCAACATCGATCCAAGCCCTAGTAGAAAACTTTATTTAGAATCTAGTCTTTGAAAAACGCCCTGTTTACCTATCAATATCACAGAGAAATTATGGACAGAACGCCTAAACACAGAATGAGTTAGGAAGATTGCCAGCAGTCTTACGCGCATGAACAATGAAGAATTTAAAGCAAACGGGATTGAAGCCAGTAACGCATCAAATTAAAAAAAAAAAAATTTAGCTTATGAAGATGTGCAGAGGGACCCAAATAACTTCTTGCCGTTTGGACAAAAGTAAGATACTTGTATGCTCCTGGAGAAGCAGAGGGCTGTTAATTTAGAGCCACAGATCCATATGGAGCTTTAGATGTTATGAATTTGAAAAGAATTATGAAACAGATCCCCGTATATTATTTAAGAGAAAAATCTCTCTTCTAAAAAGCCCACCCTTTAAAAAATCCTTTGTTCGTGAAGACTGCAAGTTGTCCCCCCAAACACAGTGAGTTAACAAAAAAAATAGTATTTATTTTTGCTAAACATATTTTTTGGCCTATTTTGGGTTTTTAACTGATCGTGTGTTTGTTTTTCAATGTTCTGTTTAATTGCATCAGTGTCTACTGCCGTGAAGGGAAACGTCCCTTTCTCCACTCCTTTGAAGTTCAATTTTTTGTCGCCTGTAATCCTCGCCATCAGCCATAAGCTTCTGAAATTCTTGTCTGTAATTTTCATCCTGAATGATTTGCTTTTCTTAATCTTAATGAACAAAGTTTTGCTGATGCTAGGGCAACAATGGCAGTGTGCTTTTGTAATTAGGAGTTTATTTTTTTAAAACAGCACTTACAATCATAGACACAGCGCCTAAACCTAAACCAAGGGCCCCCTAATGCTAAAGAAGCTGGCGCCCCCAAAACCCCCGTAAACTAAAACAGCAACCCCTAGACCCAGCACTTACGCTAGCTACAGCTGATGAGCCAAATAATTACATAAGAAAGAGTTTTTAAAGCTTTAGCATTTTTTCTTTCTAGTAACTCTATATTTATCCAAATCGCTTTCTATTTCCTTTTGAAGTTCAGTTATTTGCTCTAACCTAAACTGTTGAACCTCCATTTTTTAAATAAGATATTTTATTAATTAATCTGTACATATCTTCTTATTAATCCATCTGGCAGCACTCATTAACAGAGTAAAACGCAATAAAATCAACATACTTAATGAAAATAAAGTCGAGGACTGTTAGTTGTCTTTGTCAACCATCACAGTAACTTGTCAGATGATACTTGGGTGTTTATTTTGTCTCCGTTTTTAGTAATTGCAATATTGAGCTTAAGAGGGGCATCCAAGTTTTCAGACTTTATTTGTACACCTCTGATTAGCGTATGTTCTGGCAAACTAGGATCGTCCTCCCTTGGAGTAATAAATAAGCGAAAAAGCATCGTCATTTGCTAGGTAGTAACGATAGCGGTGGGGTAAATTCTAAGCCGACGGTGTCACCTCCCACTTCAGCTAAGGAGCTCTTTCGCTGTTAGCATATATTCAGAATCCCGCCCAGTTATTTCAATCTGTTTTTTCTGTTGTGTTCCTGGAACCAGGCTAACAAGAATGGGCCCTTCATTCAAAGCTTTTCTAAAATTGTTTTTCTTATCAAAGTATACATTAGGACTTCGTAGTTCAAACTTTAAATTCCAAGAAATTTCAGGAAGCAACGCCCAAGCATTCTCTCTTTTATGAAGTTTGTATTCGTGTTTGCCAAAATCGTTTGCCCTAAATTTCTTATCTCTTCTAGGGTAGGATGCTGCTGTCGTTTTTTGTCTTCAATTTCTGTTCGTTTGGTAAACCCCATCATCTGTGTATTCAAATCCATAAACATTTCCTGGCACTCCTATAGATCAAACTCAGTTGTGTCTGCTAGGTTTTTTAGCTCTACTGCAGTGCATTTAGGAGCTAGCTTCACTTTTGATTCTGGCCCCCGAGACATTCTTTTTATAATATAAAAATTATAATAAATAAATTGTTATAAGCAATCAATAATAAAAATCTACAATAAACAAACGTATTGAACGGGGGGGTCAGTCCGTAAGCATAACTTAGCGTGCTTAGAGTTTTCTAACTGCTTTTTATTTTTTTTATCTCATCTTTGTCCCTTATTATATAATTTTCACTAAACATTCTTCAAAACTATCTTTGTCCTTAGTGTAAAATAATACAACCGATTTAACTGCGATCTAAAGTCTTTTAAAACAGCATCATATTTTTGAGTTAAGAGCCACACAGAAACTAAGGCGTGGCGGCCACTAAAGGCTAGCTTTGACAAAGCTTTTCTTTTTTTAACAATGTCTGTTCAGCCGAACAATCATCAATAATAAACAAGGTTTCAGTTTCCTCATATAGTCTATAGTAATATTCTAAACAGTCCGCTCAGTTTGTCACTATGATCAACTAAAAATATATTCTCGTCTGTCCAAATAAACTTCCTTTCTTTGTATGACTTGTTGTGCTTAATGGTTGTGCAGAATATAACAATGTGCTCGTAATGAAACCTGTATATTGTTTGTAACAAATCAAGTACGAATACAGTTTTCCCACACCCCGTAATCCCGCAGATAAGAGAACAGTGCGGATCTTTAGGCAGAAACTTCAAACTATCCATCTGTTTTTATTAGAATATTTCTTCTACATTTTAATAAGCCACGTCTTTTAGCCTGTTTTCTTCAATGTTTAACTGAGCATCACAAACCATAAAAATGTGCATTTTTATTGGGTCGTTTCCGTCTGCTTTCTTGCGAATATTTATTTTTATGCCATCTTGCCCTATCCTTTCTCCACTTACAAACAATCTGTTGTCAAATGTGGATCTAAAATCCAACCACAGCCCATATTTAGTTATTAAGTAGCTTCAAGTCTTACATCATAAAGGCGAAGTTTTTTACATACACGATCAACTGCAGGATCTCTTTGCGTACCTCCAGCGAACAACTTTCTTATTTCATCAAAGTGATGGTGAGGTAAAAGTCCGCAGCCTGAATACAACTGATCAGACTTGCCATTTATTACACAGTCAACCTTCTCAATTTTTGGATTATAAAACGCTTCTGATTCTCTCTGAAAAGGAGTTGTTCCTTCAGTAAACAAGAACAAAATTCCTTTTAAAGACTTCAGAGACTGATTTTAGATGTATGTTCCAAAGAGTGTCTCGCTTGTTTTTATTTTCTGTAATGGCGTGCATAACCATTTCATAATAAATAACCATTTTACTTTTATACTGGGTTAAGATTGTTCTAGCCAATCCAGGGTTAGTAACAACATTAAACTCAAGAGAAATGTCGCTGACTGTGTATTTAGCTAAAGGATCTTCAGACAGAACAACAGAATCGCTAGGATTAAATGTCAGATCATAAGAAAGTTTTTCTTTTAGTGCACCTTGGTAATATGGCATATGCGTCTTTAACAGCTCAAAATCTAGAGGGATGCAAAATCTGTTGCCAAATGCTTCTGCTACTGCCTCATCTTTAACATCATTCTTTGCATCCTCCGCTTTAAGCCTGTGCTTGAGACCATTTGGCTTTGTATTCCCTGATAAACTTTCTCTTTTCTTTCTTTTTTTAGGCAGCCATAGGTCAGAATATAGGGCAAAAATGTCTGCCTCTCTTAGTACAAAGACTTCTTTGCCCTCCAGTTTAATTGCCATACGTTTAACGATAGCCCTGCCTAAATTAGCAACAACACTAGCATTATGATCTTCAGATGTAATATCTATATTTTGAATGATACTTTAGCAGTGCCTGGCATTATAACATCGTCAGCGCCAGGATCGGGGGAACTTGACTGATAAAGCTTGTCCAGGCTGAACTGTTGATGGAGTATTTACACTAATTACAGTCTGCCTTATACCTTTTACGCCGTGGGGTTTTCCTTTCTTTTCTGTATGATCGAGGTCACAACCGTATGATTCATTTTTTATAAAACAAAAAAAGAATATAAATAAAAAATATGGATGAAGATTTTGACCCGATTTGATCCTGTTGAAGAAGAAGATGAAACAGAACTGGGACCTTCATTGCAAGAAGAGCTTGAAGGAGCAGGTTCTTTACTCCCTAGACAACGTCAAGAACTATTGCGAGAAAAAAATTCAATCATTCTATGAAGTATAGGACGAGAGCAAACCAGAAGTGATTGACCTAACGATTTTGAGGAAGATGGCAAGCATTTGTATATAAAAACTGGTGCAGGAGGTCGTGTAAATGCTACTTCAATGCAAAACCCCATCAGGTTTTTAAAACTAAGCACAATAAGGCGAAAACTCCCTATTGCAAAGGCAGAACAATTAAACCTTTTAGAGCTTAGAGCCGAAGCCGTTAGTCGTTTACAGAACTTTGTACCCCACAAATACAGTGTCCTAACCCATGATGCGGTCTAACTTTTGTCTAAAATCAGTTGAAGAATTAATGTTTAAATTCGTTGCAGATTCTTTCATACGCATTATTGTCCTTTGGGGCTGTTGAATGGATTAAATGCGCTGTCGCGGGGAGGACTACTTGTAGTTTCAGTTAGTATTCGTCTGTACTGGTAATAAACATGAAAGTTTATATACTGACCTTACCAAAAGATAGGGTGGTTTAAATGGTTTCCCATAGAAACACCACAGCCAGTATTTTGCGCAGTAATGGCAAAATTTAACTGATTCCTGGAAAAAAGCCATAGGCGGGATGCCCATGCTAATGGCACTCTGCCATATTTATTGCGGATTTAAATATCTAGTTAGCGGGTTTACAAGTCGACTTGAAAGCCATATGATTCATCTACTGCAATGGTTAAATTGCTAAAGTCCAAAATTTGGGGTTATAAAACGCTCTCTACATGTAAAGTGGCACTTTCGTTATATTTAAAAGGTTCCTTTTTAAATAGTTTTTAAAATAGTTATAAAAAAGATGCACGTCTATAAAACCAACAAAACAAAAGTGTGTTCTTAACGCCCCCAATTTAAAACAATAGGCGCGGTATTATAGGATTGCCCTTAAAAAATTTGGGTTTTAAAATAAAATGGATTAAAAATATCTGAAAGGGCTAAAGAATAACTGGGTAGATGTTAAGGATGGGCAAGGGCAATCTATTAAAACGTTTTAAAAATACTGATGGTTACTACAACTTTTTGTTCTTTAAGAGAAGTATTTGGGCAATTTTAAACATTAAGTTAAAAATTAATGAAGCAAATTTTATAATTACTTTACATTTTCCAGAATTTAAAAAGAAAGGGAAAGTACGTTTTTCCTAGAAGCCTTTGCTCGAATTTTAGGCTTTTATGGCAGTGGTAAACATATCATATTAAAACACATATGTACGTAGAAAGTGGACTTTATGAGTATGTAGGCAGTAGACCGGCCGATTTTCTAATGTACCCGATGTTGAAATGTCTATTTAGAAGAGTTAAAAACAATCGCAATTTATTATGGGGCAGCCCCTACATTCTACGAGCACTCCCAGAAATTAAGGCAGGGTTTTGCGATTATCAGCTATTCAGATTGGCGGAGACAGCCCAGTTTAAAGAATTAGTTAACCTAGACAAAAATTTCCCATTAAATATAAAAATAACTAATCAAGATAGAAGACTAGTTGTTTGTTCTAATTTATTAATAGTGCTGGAAGTAAAAAGAGCGTACTGTAAAGCCTTAATTTTATGTTTCTGGAGAGAATGTAAATATGTTTTTCACGATCACCCAATCTTATTTTGAAACGTAAGCCCCATTTTAAATTAACGATGACGTAAATTTTTTTGGCGGTTTTGCGTGTTATTTTGTTTAAAAACAGGTGTTAATTTAGCCAAAAGTAACATGAGAAGGACGTGACTTGGATGTGAAAAAGGGGGTTTTCGTGCAAAATAAGATGGGGGGTCTTGAACCCCCATATTTACATTTTCTAAAAGATTGGTGTACGTGTGGACTTTGTCAAACCTTCTACAAACGTTGACCCAACCAATGTACGTCAGCCTTTTGGGTCTGGATACTCTTTATCATTAAATAGGAACAGCGTAAGGAAACACAAATGGCACTGCAATTATAAATGCAAAAGGGTCTAATCTGTTTAAAATCAGTATAAGCTGTCAACAGGATGACCCAATCTAAACAACATTTTCTGTTATGTGTTCAGATGCTGGCAAAATATAACACAAAACATAAATATGACCGTTTTAAAAAGGTCATGTTTTAACATAAAACTGCATGTTGTGCTGACATCAAAAACATAAAAAACATAAATTGAGTAAATGCTTGAGGAAAAGATATGAATATTGGACAAGTGTAACATGGTGTCCAGGTTTGAAAAGTAGCTATGAGAAAAACATTTGAAATCTCCCTTTTATGGACAAGATAACGTACAAAACAACATTGAAGACTAGGGCCACTATCAGGATGATACAGAATCCAAGCAGTTTCTAACATCCAAACCATCATCGCACAGAATGTTCAACTGCATTTACATAACGTACACTAAGTCAGTTAGACTTAGTTTAGTCAAAACAATTTTCACACAGATAGGAAACTTTAGAGCAACTTAAATTTCCATCCGGAAAAGATGTACGTGTGGACATTTTCCAACTCCACCCAACGAATTTTGTAGGCATGTGTTTTCTCTGTATAACGTTCGTATGGAATAAGAGACATATTGAAGGGGAGGGGGGGGGAGGACGGCGGGGAGGGGGGGGGGGAATAAACAGATAGACAGACAGACAGACAGACAGACAGACAGACAAAAGATCTATAGTGAGGAATACAGTAGGTGAGGAAGGCATTGGGTATTCAGACTAAACTTTTCTTTTAATCCGTGGGTGTCATTTGGGTAAGAAATTCAGTGAATACAAAATTAGTTGTGGAAAACGACCGCAACATTTGATTACTGAACATAAGCATATTTGGTATACTCGGATCAAATAACCGTTCAATAAAGAAAAAAAATGATTTTTTTTTTCATTGAAGACATTTTGTCCACAAAGTTTTTTGGTGTTGTTGTTTTGTTCTTATCCTTGGTTCCCCACACAGTTAAGCCTTCTAACCCGTCCGAAAATATAGCTGAGCCATAACTTTTAAAAGATAGATTTAAATTGAACAGCATTTCATCAAACGCAAATGAAGAGATTTCGTAAAAAAGCAAGAAAGATTTCCTGACATATACCGAATTCAAACGGCAGGTACAATATACAAATCAGCTCTGCAAGTTAAAGCATCGAATATTTAGAAGGGTTTGACATCTTTGTTGAAACACTGAACATTCCTTTGGAGAGGAGAAATGGAAATATTACCATTCTAAGATGCACATGGACAATATTTTCATATAATATCATAACATACACATAAAAATCACACACACACACGCGCGCGCGCACGCACACACGCAAACACACACACACACACACACACACACACACACACACACACACAACACACACACACACACACACACAACACACACACACACACACAAACACACAACAACACACACACACCACACAACCACACACACACACATACAGAGAGGGAGGGAGAGAGAGAGAGAGAGAGAGAGGGGAGAGAGAGAGAGAGGGAGAGAGAGAGAGAGAGAGAGAGAGAGAGAGAGAGAGAGAGAGAGAGAGAGAGAGAGAGAGAGAGAGAGAAAAGAGAGAGAGAGAGAGAGAGAGAGGAGAGAGAAATGTAGTTTTTAGTGCTATGGCATTTTCTAATCGGAAAGGTTTTTCGTTAGTACTATGTGCATTTTTTTTATGTAGTACGCCAGGATTTTATTTGTGAACAAGATCAGCAATCAAGGACATTTCTATCACAACAGGCATGAAACAATAGATTAATTTAGTGACCTATTGCGAAGGGATGATTCGTGTCAGTATTCCTAGAGAAAAAAATCAGAATGGTTTAATCAGTTTATACATTATAGTCCCAATTTATGCTATGACTGCACATTTAGAAGAGGTATTGAAAAACAGTTCAACTTTGCTTTCCATCCTTCCTTGGTTCGGATTGATACATTTTGTATCGTTTTGAATTAAATTGTTTAGAGATTTGTTCGACGTGTTGTTATTTTAATGATCAAAAGCATCAACAGACAACATATCGTTTTCCGAAATTTTCACGAAAGAGCAGGAAGCTTTTTCTTGCATCAGAATCTTCTGGGAGACTCAGAAAAGGCTTCTGTAATACTGTGTGCATTTGTTTTCTGTAATACATTAGGATATTGTTTTAGTTCTATCTATAAATTTTTAAATTTTTTTTAGGTGACGAAACCCCACTTCCGGGGGTTTCTTTTAATACATTTTT
>JAFLJL010003396.1:0-21259 GCA_018398815.1 Conus ventricosus | reverse complement strand
ACGAAGGATGAATGAACGAAGGCCGTTAGGCCAAGTCGTGCTCACACATTTCTGAGTAGGCGAAATGGGAGTAGACCAAATGGGAAGTAACCATTTTGCTGAATTATAGAACGGACTGAGAAAATAAGACAAAAAATGATAAATTTATGATTAATTACGGTCTGTTTCGCCTCAAATGTTTTGCAAAAATTTTCAAACTCATTTCATTGTCAGACGTCCAAGAAGCCAATACGAACCCAGGAGGGTCTGTGGAATTGCTCAAGGGACACATGGCCAAAGTTCAAGGCTCATTTGGCCTGCAACACGGTCATTCAATGTTCGGACGGCAGAGACGAAGACGACTGTCACTACTCCAGGTGTCTAAATGTGGGTTTGAGGTCAATGGCCGATGCTACAGCCTGGAGTTTTTCCCAAAGGGTGTTTATATACAACGTCCTACTATAGCCATGAAAGAGTGTGCGAAGAAAGGGGCGCAGACAGCTATTCTGCGTAGCTTCCATGACTACAAGTCTGTGCTTCAGTTCATCTGGAGATACCAGGAATTCACTGTGGTCCTTGGAATGTTGTCCCCGTTTCCAGATGCTCCAAGCTAGTGAGGAATTTCTCCTGCACCCTCTTCTCACTCCCCTTTACCACACACACACACACACACACACACACACACACACACACACACACACACACACACACACACACACACACACACACACACACGTGTGCGCACGCGCGCACACACACACACACACACATTCACACACTCACCGTGTACAAGCATACCCAGAGAGAGAGAGAGAGAGAGAGAGAGAGAGAGAGAAGAGAGAGAGAGAGAGAGAGAGAGAGAGAGAGAGAGAGGGGGGAGGGAGGCAGACAGACAGACGATCAGACAGACAGACTGACAGAATGTGTTGCATGTGGATTCTATGCAGCAAGTAACCATGATTACAGCAACTGAGTGAAAAATGGCTACATTCAGAACGTTGATCATTACTTTCGTCATTCTGTTACATAATGTATGACAGTTATCATCGGACACTGATGTGGACTGACAGAACGGTAGCCTATTTTGTAAACTACAAATGTGAGCATTGTCCAGCGAATCGTTATCACAGTTTGTGTGGTATACTCCTGGCCAAAGAATTAGGCGAAAGGTCACACCTAGAACTGTGGCTAACGCCCATGTTTCTTTCTAAGTGCACTACAGGATCGTACAGTGTCGGCGCCTATCTGTGCGAGCACAGCGACCAAAAATCCCATCCACGACCTCCCCCACCTGTGGCCATGATCGTCTTGCCCGCACTGGAGATGAAGGATGTGAAGGACGGGCTGGCGGTGTGTCCCCATAACTACACTGTTCACACTTCTTTGGCTTGCGATTCTTCCAGCTACTGCTGGCCCCAAGACCCCCGCTCCTTTGGCCACACCCCTGAGTCCTGGGACATCCCATCAGTCCTCACATGTCCTTTGGTCATGACGTCACGTCCTCCTTCCTACAGCTGTCAGACTGGAAGGCAGAGAGTTCCCTACAGCCTGGTGTGTGACCATCGTCAGGACTGTGCGGACAACAGTGATGAAGACTTCTGTGTTCACCAGCCCTGTCCTCCAAGGACTTTAAGATGTAGCTTGAGCAAACAGGTTAGTTTCTCTAGCGCCTATAGTTTTAAAGAAAACACAGACCCATTTCTTTTACAACCGAGTCAACAGCTGTTCTGAAGAGTCTGTTTCATTTTCATTTTCATCAAGAAGGTGTCACTGCGTGCGAACTAGTCCATATATGTCACTTCGCAGCCGCGAAGATTCGATTCTACACTGCACACGACTTTAAGCTGATGGATAAAAGAATTAATGACTAAGACAGGAGAATGTAGGAATAGAATCTCATGTTTACGACTCAACAGATGTCTGACATAAGCATTAGTATTTAGACAGACCTTGTGTACCTCCCTAACATTGGCTGTGCCATTATTATCAGTGTGTGTGTGTGTGTGTGTGTGTGTGTGTGTGTGTGTGTGTCTGTGTGTGTGTGTGTGTGTGTGTGTGTGCGTTTGTCTGTTGTAAGTGTACAGGTGTGAGTTGATGTGTGTGCACGGCTGTGTGGGCACGGGCCCATGTATGTGCGTGTGCTGGCGTATGGAGTGCGCAGGTCCATTGGCGCATATATAATATATATATATATATATATATATATATATATATATATAATATATATATATATAATGCTGAACAGTTACGTAGTGGGAGAAAACAAGTGCAGGCTAACAATTCTTCAGTCATTGTAGTAATGACTTGGCAAAGATTTGAAAGAAAAAAAAATATGGGGGGAATATATTATAAATATGAGAAACCCTTCACTAGCTGCCTGAGGGAACCATCGTACTCCTCTTCGAAGGCAGATGTATTTGTATTGCCTGCTCCTAGGCCTTTCGTCCGCTGGATCGGACTCATCAGAGAGACACGGCTGATTGTGTCTGTGCTCTTGGTATCAAATAGAGACACACCACAGTCCATAATTCTGTGGTGTTCTCACCACCAAGGATTCAAAAAAGAATCCAACAGCACCCCCAAAGCAGCCAGTGAAGGGTAGTAAATGGAACAAAACGAAAGTGTGGAGAGGAAAAAAGTTGCTGAAAAACTAAAAGCATTATCCGAACAGTATAAAATGTATGGGACAATCTTTGAGCCTATGCTTGAGGATCCATTCAAGGATGCAAGGGAGATCAAAAGATATGGAACAGTCTGAGTGGTCAGCTCTGCTGTTCAATAACCCAAGCATTGTGAGTGGCTAAGAATTGTACAGAACAACCTTTACTTGGATCTCCTAAGAGATGCAATCTCCCACTGATTGACCAAACATTATAATGCTGAACAAGTAAGTAGTGGGAGAAATTAAGTGCAGGCTAACAATTCTTCAGTCATTGTAGTAATGACTTGGCAAAGAATTGAAAAAAGAAAAAAAATGGGGGGAATATATTATAAATATGAGAAACCCTTCACTAGCTGCCTGAGGGAACCATCGTACTCCTCTTCGAAGGCAGATGTATTTGTATTGCCTGCTCCTAGGCCTTTCGTTCGCTGGATCGGACTCATCAGAGAGACACGGCTGATTGTGTCTGTGCTCTTGGTGTCAAATAGAGACACCAAACACACACACACACACACACACACACACACACACAACACACACACACACACACACACACATATATATAATATTTTATATATATATTATATATATATATTATATATATATAATATATATATATATATATATATATATATATATACAGTTTAAATAGGATTTTTAAAATGGGAGATTTAAAAACCCAACAAATTTGTTTCGAGCCGGCGCTCTCGTCAGGGTGTAAAATTTTGGGCACGCCACCGGTTTTATATGGTGTGGCGTGGGGGGCGCCTGAGCTCTGCACGTGTGGCACGCGGCCTGCATATTTTTGGGGGCACACGTTCAGGGTTGGGGGGGGGGGGGGGGGGGGTGGCGGGGGGGGGGGGGGGCGTGTTGGGGAATGGTGCTTTGGGACAAGGATTTCCATTTATGCCTGCAATTGTTTATTATTTCTACTCTAGAGTTCAGAGATGCTAGATGGGGTTTACATAATATCAGCCACTTTTCTGTAGTACACAAGTTGCATTTTTTTGAGAAATGTTGTTGTATGGTGTTGCTCTTTTTATTAATTTTCCATGATATGTTGTAATCTATTTTCTTATCTTTAAGCTTCCAATTATATTTGCTTAGTTCTGTTTGGTTTTTATATATTTCATTTTTGAAGGACTGTTTATGATTTGCATATCTGGTTTTAAAATGGTTTGCCGTGATCCCTATGTATGTTTCTTTATCACTGTCTGTTGTTACCGTAGCTTGGTACACAATGTTGTTGTAGAGACATTTATTGTTCAGAGGGCACTGGTCTTTTTTTGTGCAATTACAAGATATCCTTTCATCACCCTTTTGGTTGTGTTGTTTTTGGTTTTATTGGAAGAATCAATTTTTTTTTTAAGGTTGGGCATACACGAGTATGATAGCTTGACGGTATTTTTGTTGAATATTTTAGATAGTACATGTTCTTTTGGGAATGATGTTTTAAGGATTCTGAGGAATTCTTTTCCTACGTTAGTTTTTGTTCTTCCATCATATGGAGGGTTATACCATTTTAATTTTTCTTTTCCTGTTTTTCTGTTGCTGTTCATGTTGCTATCTGGGTTATATTGTAATTTGTAGTTGTAGCCACTTTTTTTTCAGCGCCTCTTGGTATTCAGCTGCTGCACTGTTAAATTCTTTCTCATTGCATGACAGTTTAGATAATCTTTTGTTTTTTACCATTAGGTATGGTTTTTTAAGATGGAGGGTGGATGGTTACTAATTGATGTCTACATAGACAGGTGTGTCATTAGGTTTTTTATATGGTTTGTATGTATGATCCTTAAGATCTAATGTTTATGTCTAAATAATTTTACTGTTTTTTTGTTGGCTTCTACTGTGATTTTTAGGTTATGGCTTTGGAAAATTTTACAAAGTTCTTTTTTCTTGTTTTCAATGGTTTTTTGGTTTATTGTTTAACGTGGCAAGACCGTCATCTCTGTATAAGCCAAACTGTTTTCCAAGTATTTTCTGTATATGAGACAACATGAAAAGTCCAACTAATTCACACGTTTCAGCTCCATCATAAGATCCCCATCGTGACATCGAATGTGGAATTTCTGCTGGTTTTTTTTATCCAAGTTTCTCTGTTGCATGGAGAAGGGTTTTCTTAGTGTGGAGAATGATTTCCATCTCAGAATCTGTTATATTTGTATATTTGTTGGCGAATCTTAGTGCTTAGTGAGTAATTCCTCATCAATGGAAGGGTAGAAGTCACTATGTCAAAAGTAATGAACACTGTATTTTTCTGTTTGTTCAGTTCTTTAAACCATTGGATAACTTCGTAACTTTTTTTTTCCCAGAGATTGGTATTCAGTGTTTGTTTTTATGTCCTCTATTGCTTTTTCCAGGATCTTTTTACTAATTTTGCCTAATTCAGATTTTGATGGGTTTATCAGTCTACAAGTAGGGTTGTTGAGGAAATTAGGTTTATGGTCTTTAAGGGTTATAAAGGCTTCTTGATTGCTGTTGCTTTTATCCTGTCACCTAAATCCATCTGTGACAAGTTCTTTTTCTTTTTTCTTTTTTGGGATCTTATGATGGAGCTGAAACGTGGGGAATTAGTTGGACTTTTCATGTTGTCTCATATACAGAAAATACTTGGAAAACAGGTTGGCTTATACAGAGATGACGGTCTTGCCACGTTAAACAATAAACCAAAAACCATTGAAAACAAGAAAAAAGAACTTTGTAAAATTTTCCAAAGCCATAACCTAAAAATCACAGTAGAAGCCAACAAAAAAAACAGTAAATTATTTAGACATAACATTAGACCTTAAGGATCATACATACAAACCATATAAAAACCTAATGACACACCTGTCTATGTAGACATCAATAGTAACCATCCACCCTCCATCTTAAAAACCATACCTAATGGTATAAACAAAAGATTATCTAAACTGTCATGCAATGAGAAGAAATTAACAGTGCAGCAGCTGAATACCAAGAGGCGCTGAAAAAAAGTGGCTACAACTACAAATTACAATATAACCCAGATAGCAAAAATGAACAGCAACAGGAAAAACAGGAAAAGAAAAATTATATGGTATAAAACCCTCCATATGATGGAAGAACAAAAAACTAACGTAGGAAAAGAATTCCTCAGAATCCTTAAAACATCATTCCCAAAAGAACATGTACTATCTAAAATATTCAACAAAAATACCGTCAAGCTATCATACTCGTGTATGCCCAACCTTAAAAATATAATTGATTCTTCCAATAAAACCAAAAACAACACAACCAAAGAGGGTGATGAAAGGATATCTTGTAATTGCACAAAAAAGACCAGTGCCCTCTGAACAATAAATGTCTCTACAACAACATTGTGTACCAAGCTACGGTAACAACAGACAGTGATAAAGAAAAAATACATAGGGATCACGGCAAACCATTTTAAACCCGATATGCAAACCATAACAGTCCTTCAAAAAATGAAATATATAAAAACCAAACAGAACTAAGCAAATATATTTGGAAGCTTAAAGATAAGAAATAGATTACAACAATATCATGGAAAATTATAAAAAGAGCAACACCATACAACAACATTTCTAAAAAATGCAAACTTGTGTACTACAGAAAGTGGCTGATATTATGTAAACCCCATCTAGCATCTCTGAACTCTAGAGTAGAAATAATAAACAATTGCGGCATAAATGGAAATCCTTGTCAATGCACCATTCCTAACCCCCCACCCCCCCCCCCCCCACCCCCCCCCCCCGCCCCCCCCCCCCCCCCCCCCCCCCCAACCCTGAACGTGTGCCCCCAAAAATCTGCAGGCCGCGTGCCACACGTGCAGAGTCAGGCGCCCACACCCAACCATATAAAACCGGGGCGTGCCCAAATTGTACACCTGACGAGAGCGCCGGCTCGAAACAATTTGTTGGTTTTAACTCTCCCATTTTAAAATCCTATTTAAACTGGTATGTCGCTCCCTACATGGTCGAGCACTTTTAAAGTTCTGAGTGGTCTTTTAACTCTGATTTATATTATAATATATATTATATATATATATATAATAAATATATAATATAATATATATATATATATATATATATATTATTATATTTATATATATATATATATATTATATATATATATTATATATGTTAAAATAGGTTTTTAAAAACAGAAACTACAAATTTGTTTCGAGCGCGTTGCGCTGTCATCAGGATGGTTTTTGGTTTGCCCACTGCCGAGTTATATAGCGTGTGGGCTCCCCTTTGCGGTTGTTTGCACGTGCGGGTTGACTGCCGTGTTTTTGGGCTTTCAGGTTTTTGTTTTGGGTGTGTTCACTAACAACGATTTCCATTTATGCCTGCCAGTTGTTTACTATTTCTGTTTTGGTGTTTAAAGTTGCTAAGTGTGGTTTGCATAGTATTAACCATTTTTCAGTTAAACATAGGTGTGACGTTCATTTATAAGCTCGGGTCATTTTCATTGAGAAAATGACGCAATCGATACATGACGTTTATTTGCTCTGCGCCTGTTTTATATTTCTATCTCCAAACGACGAAACTAATTGTTAGTTTTTGCTTTAGTGCAGTACGCTTATGATTTCAAACGTTGTGTAGACCTGTATTTGTATTAATAATAAAAATAATTTACAATCTTAGAGTATGGAAAACCATGGTACTGACCAATCGCAATTATCCAAGTGTCAGTGGTTTCTCTGTCCGCGCATGTGCAGTAAGTGTTGGCCGTTGCTTCATCCAAACTTGATCAACCAGGTCGACGAGAAATTGCTCCGCACGAAAGATCAAATTATTCGAAGAAGAAGTAACCTTTGAAGGAATCAGTCGAGGCCGGACTGAAAGAAGACTGCAGGGCATTCGACGACACCCACAACCTTTGCGGGGAAGGCGTTAACGAGTCTCATCGTTCCGTGGGCTAGTCGGTAACTGTGGCCAGTGAAGACTGTGTTGAGGTAAATAGATCGAAATCATTTTTTTTCGTGTAGCACAACAAAATTCATCTCAATATAATCGTATTAAGGCACATATACCGGTTCAATAATATTTTGTGCGCGTGATCTTTTAAAATGCTCTGAATTAAATATTTCAGATTTACCAGTCAACACATATGATTGATTGTGGAGCTGTCATTTTCATTTGTTTGCTCTCATCATATCGTGTTGCCATGTACTAACCCATATTATGCAAATTCTATTTCAGTTCACCGTTGCATGCAACCATATTTAGAAGATATGATATTCGTGGAATGCAGATTTATTATTAAAGAATCGCAAACGAGTTCAAGTTAGCAACGAAACATTTTCTTGGATCTAAGTGATCTGTGTAATATGAAGATTAACGTGATTTGATTTAATATGTTCAGGGATCAAATATAATTGTAATTCATCAAGCACTAAGCCTTGGCGAATAACACAGTCAAGGCAGATTGGAATATTCGTATACACTTTCCTTCTTTGTTAACGAGTTATATCGTAAAGCACATTTTGAAGGAAAATCAATTGTAAATGATAGAGCAAGCTAGTGCATTGTAAAGTGTGTTTGGAGCGTGTAGTGGGTGGATTAGTGATGTGCCACTACAGTGCAAGATCTAAGACAATCGTTATCTTGCAGGTTCCTATTCCTGTTCCTATTCCTTTTCCTCTTCACCTTTTTCCTGATCATCCCTCTGTATCTTCATCTTTATCTTCGTCACGCATCCTTATCCTGCTACATTCTTCGTTGAGAGGAACGTGCCGGCGTGTCAACCTTGCCGGAATCTGGAGGTGGACTGTGAACATCAGCGGAACTCCGGAACGCTACACGATTCCGTGAAGCTGAGTGCCAATCACATACACACATCCCTCCACATTCAAGCACGCTACAACACACTCAGACACTTTGTATTTTTTTTGTGTATATACTATATTCTATGTGTATTCTCCGGAAGATATTTTTTAGCACAAACGGACAATCGATATTTGTGCTACTGCAAAGACCAAGTGGAGAAGAACAGAAACTTTGCTGTTCCCAAGTGAATGTGCATGATTAATTTCTTTTGTGTGTAATTCATTTCATAGGGAGCAAACGGACATCAGCATTCAAAGCAACTAAACGACATATTCACTGCAGATCATCATCATCGTTACTCATACTTTATTAAATTCAGTTGTTATTATCACAAATCAAACCTCTTGTTCCATCTTTAGAAAGAAAGTGAAGGAGTGGACGAAAGTTTAACTTTCCTACAACGGTCTATCGTTCTTGTCTGAGCATTCAACCATCATTTATGAATGGGGCCTTATAAAAACGTCACATATTATTTGGGGGCTCGTCCCGGGATCTTTCGATCTGAAAGTACCTGAAGTTCAGTGACGCAGGCAAGAATTGTAGACCGCAACCTTCACCTTTTTTCTAGTGGGAGGTTGGGCGGTGCGCTCCGTGATCTATTATATGTGTTGACCATCCAAACATATGACTAGAAAAATTTAAATTTCACATTCTTGTTCATAATTATTTATATTTATTTCGTTAGTCGCGACGCTATTTGTTTATTATTTCCCTAATTTTAGAAAAGGCCTCAACACAGTACAGAGAAAGTAATGACCTTGGCCAATTCACGTCATATTACCACGACATGTTTTAATTTCTTATTAGATCTATTTCACTAGATCTATTGTGAAGAAGAAGATTTTATTCAAGTTGCCAGGTTAGTGCAATCTTGACGTTACTGCATTGGAGTGGTGCAGTGGTATTGTATTTGTGTCGGATTGGGACACAAGGATTAGAGTAAGGTATTGATACTCTAAAGCGGCATTTGAACGTAAGCTATTAACGTGGGTGCGAGGTGGCACCACGGGCTATTTTGCGGGCGCCGTATTGTTTTGGTGAATCGTACGTACGATATCGGAGATATATTTTTCAGCGCGTCTGTTCGTCAGCTAGTACGTTCGTTCGGTAACTGTGTGTGCAAACCTTGGTTTGGTTTGTTGACGTGTTTTGAATACACGTGTTTGGGGTTTCGAGTGTAGTTATCCCCATTTTTTTTATTACACGGGGTTGTGTAGTGTGTTCCCAGTCGTGGTGGGAAGTTGTTTCTTTACACTGTGTTCTGAAACGTGTGTCAATATCATTTGGCATTAACACGTGATGGTATTCGGTTTCCGTGTTATTTGTATTTATTAAATTTGTTAAGACAGCAGGACTTGCAGTGGTAGGGGACATGCCGACAAGAAAGTCCCGACGTCAGGCATCTGCCACTGACGAAAGTCAGTCTCAGCAAATTCAAACTAGTGCGCAATTCCAACAATGGAAAGCCGAGGCACTAGAGCTAGGCCTAAAAGGAGCAGAACTCGCTCTTTACATCAAGGAAAAGGATGAAAAGGAACGAGAACGAGAGGAACGTGAAATGGAATGAGAACGAGAGAAGGAACGTGAAGAACGAAAACGAGAGGAACGTGTAATGGAAAGAAATCGAGAAGAAAGAGAGGCCGAGAGACAATTACAGTTAGAGTTAGCAAGAATAAAAGCAGGAAGCAGTGGTGATGCTCAACCAAGTGCTAGCGCCCAATCCATTCTACAGACTGTAGTGTTGGCTAAGGTCAAGTTACCTTACTTAGAAGACAAGGAGACCTTGAGTCATATTTGACTCAATTTGAGAAGGTGGCAGTCATCAATGGATGGAACGAGGAGGAATGGGGTGCCAGGTTAGCTCCATTACTCAAGGGCAGAGCTAGGGAAGCGTTTGTAAAAACTACCCGCGCAGAGTCAGCGGACTATAACCTCATCAAACAGGCACTTTTGCATAAGTACCAACTGAGTGCTGGTCATTACAGACAGAAATTTCGTACAGCACGCAAAGAGAGCACTGACACGTCATGTCACTATGGGATCGTTTGTCTATGTGGCTAGAGAGGTGGTTGAATCTGTCCAACAAGACAGAAAAGGATTTGAAAGAAATGTTAATCCTGGAGAAATTTCTGGAAGCATTCCCAGACAGCAAGTGTCCTAGTGCCCACCTGGGGCCCACCTAGGTTCTGGCTAGATCCAGCTTGTCCAGGCTGGAGCTACCTAGAACCTAGGTGTACCCTAGTACCCTTGCTGTAAGGGTTGCCTTTTGATCAGGCAAGATTTGTCAGAGAAAGAGATCCACAGACTGGAAAGGAAGCTGTTGCAGCAGCAGAATCTGTTTGAACAGACGAGACTTGTGGAGAGGAGTTACAGTGACAACAAACCTGATCATCGTAGGAATGGTCATAGAAATGAGAACAGAGGTCCACACAGGGAAGCTCAGAAGGAGGATCAGCCGAGGGGATCTGTACCTGACAAGGGAGGCAACGACAGGAGAAATTATCGCTTTCAGATAAAGTGTTACCGATGTGGAGGACCACATCACCAGAGGGATTGCACGCAAAGAGAAATGACACAGCGATGTGTACTACGACAAACGGCTGCACAATGTCAACTGAAGGATGATCAACAATTGTGTGATAATTGTAAGGGGATCGAATTCAATCCTTATTGCACAGTGAAAGTCGAGGGAAAAACAGTGGATGCTGTGAGAGATACAGGCTCTACCATGACGATCGTGAGGAAGGACTTAGTTCCAGAGCATTGTTATACAGGTCAGAAAAAGAGGTGTCACTGGCATCGTCATCAGTCAAACAAAATCTTCCTGTGGCGAATGTACACATGGAGACTCCCTACTTCTCGGACAAAACTGAAGTACTCGTTATGGAGAAACCCGTTTTGCCCAGTATTGATTGGAAAATACACGCAAGCAAGAAACAGGAGGGATCATCAATGTACCTGTCTATCCCATCCAAGCAGCAGCAGTTACAGTAAACAGATGAAACCGCTCAAGATTAAGGAAAACAACATGCAGCATTATATCTCCTGCGGAGTTGAAAAAAGAACAGGCAAAAGACCCATCACTCAAGAAGTTGATTGAGTTGGCCAGTAAACCGGACAACGCACGTACCAACAAAACAGGTGCTGAAACATCATTCTTGATCAAGAAAGGAATACTGTACAGGAAGGTGCGTACACCAACGACGCAACATACCCAAGTTGTGGTACCCAGGAAACTTAGATCTAATGTACTACAGATAGCTCATGACATACCTATGTCTGGACACTCGGTGTGAGACGTACCAAAGAGCGTCTACTACATGATTTCTTTTGGCCAGGAGTGGAAGGTGACGTCAAAAGATATTGTGCGTCATGCGATACGTGTCAGAGATGTATCGGCAGAAATAGTATCAGGAAGCACAGTTCAGAGGATGCCAGATGATAGAGATACCATTCCATCGTGTTGCAGTGGATATCATTGGACCCATCAACCCCATGTCATCATCAGGGTAGAGATACATTCTCACTGTAATTGATTATGCTACGCGCTACGCAGAAGCAACAGCACTCCGTAACATCAACACAGAAGCAGTGGCTGAAGCTTTGTGGGAAATCTGGACGCGAGTGGGAATACCAACACAAATTCTCACGGACAGAGGTAGTCAATTTCTCTCTGGGACAATGCAAGAGGTAAACAGACTCTTGAACATCAAAGGTATCACCACAACGCCATACCACGCTCAGACCAACGGACTCGTGGAAAGATTCAATGGCACGTTGAAGGTCATGTTGAAGAAACTTTGCTTGGATCAACCCAAAGAATGGGACAGATTTCTTCCAGCAGTATTGTTTGCTTACAGGGAAGCACCACAAGAATCACTCAAGTTCTCACCCATTTGAACTACTCTATGGGAGACATGTGCGTGGACCAATGCAGGTCCTAAAACAGATATGGACAGACGAGGAGCTAGAAACAGACGTCAGAACAACAGCGGAATATGTCATTGATCTGAAGGAGAGGATCGAAGAAACATGCAAGATAGCTCGTGACAATCTGGACAAGGCTGCCGGACGACAAGCGAAGCACTACAACAGGAAAACGAAGATGAGACATCTCATTCCTGGAAATAAAGTACAAGTGTTACTTCCACAGAAACACAACAAGCTCCAATTGACATGGAAAGGACCGTACACCATTTCCAGAAGGGTGAATCCAGTCGATTACAAGATTGAGATCAACGGCAAGGAGAAGACATACCACATCAATCTCCTCAAGGAATACTTCGAAAGAGAAGGATTGAAACAACAAGAGTACGTCGCAGTTGTTATGCAGGAGGAGGATCATGAAGAGTATTTGACTGATCATATACCACTCATACCTTTGAAGAGAACCGAGGACTCCAGCAATGTTGTGTATGGACCACAGCTATCCAAGGAACAGAAGACAGAGCTGGAAAACATTGTTCGTTCGTCATGACAAGATCATCACGGATTTGCCAGGTGAAACCAATCTGGTTACCTGTGAGTTGAGACTGGCATCACAACAACCAGTGAAAGTACATCAGTACCCAGTGCCACATTCTCAGATAGAAACTGTTGAAAAGGAAGTTGATCAAATGTTAGCCATGGGAGTGATAGAACCAGCCATATCACCATACAATGCGCCCATTGTATTAGTCAAGAAGAAAGACTCAACAGTCAGGTTCTGTATCGACTACAGGAGACTGAATCTTATGACAGAATTTGATGCAGAGCCACTACCAGACATCGAAACCATCTTTGCGAAGATCGGAAAAGCAAAATACTTTTCCAAAATTGATCTGTCAAAGGATTTTGGCAGATTCAGATGAGTGAGAAAGACAAGCCAAAGACAGCTTGCAGTACCCCCAAGGGACAATATCAGTGGAAACGTATGCCCTTTGGCATGAGAAACGCAAGTGCCGTGTTCACAAGGATGATGAGGAAATTACTGAGTGACATAAAGTCGAAAGATGTCCACAACTTTATTGATGACATTTTGATCGCTTCTGAGACTTGGGAGGAAACATGTTGAGGCAATCAAAGCCGTACTCAAGAGACTGCAAGGGGCAGGGCTCACTCCAAAACCATCCAAATGCTTCTTTGGATTTCATGAGATGCCATTCTTGGGACATCAGATTGGGCGAGGTCAGGTCAGACCAGAATCGGACAAGTTGGAAAAGCTTGAGAAAGCCGAAAGACCAAAGACCAAGAAAGAGCTCAGGTCATTCCTGGGTTTGGCAGGATATTATCGGAAATTTGTTCCGAACTTCGCCATGATTGCTGTACCATTGACAGACCTGACAAAGAAAGACCAGCCGGAGAAGATTGCATGGTCAGAAGCATGTGAGAAAGCCATGAGGACGCTGAAGAACAAACTCGTCAGTGCACCTATCATGCGATTGCCAGATAGGGAAAAGCCCTATGTGCTACGCACAGACGCCAGTGATCTAGGACTGGGAGCAGTTCTACTACAAGAGCATGATGAAATGCTACAGCCAGTGGCTTACGCTAGTAAACAACTCAACAAGCCTGAAAGGAACTACGCCACAGTAGAGAAAGAATGCTTGGCAGTTGTGTGGGCAATCAAAAAGTTTTGAACCATATCTCTACGGTACGAACTTTGTACTGGAAACGGACCATCAACCTTTGCAATGTCTGAAAAAGAACAAGACTGCAAACGGTCGCTTGTTACGTTGGGCAATACTCCTGCAAGATCATGATTCACAATCAGAGTCATCGCTGGGAAAGATAATGTTGGTGCAGACTACATGAGCAGAAGTACAGTTGTTGAAGAGTGAAGTACTCTGAAATCCTGCAATTGTATATACACTGAGCAATGCAAAAGAGTTGCGCATAATTTGACTATTTGATCCTGCATCGGTGTTATTTTATAAAGTTTAATAACATATTACTGTATCTGACTTATTAATGGACTGTCACTTCTCTTAGTGTTTTGCTTAAATAGGATTTTTCGCTAAGAAGGGGGGTATTTGTGACGTTCATTTATAAGCTCGGGTCATTTTCATTGAGAAAATGACGCAATCGATACATGACGTTTATTTGCTCTGCGCCTGTTTTATATTTCTATCTCCAAACGACGAAACTAATTGTTAGTTTTTGCTTTAGTGCAGTACGCTTATGATTTCAAACGTTGTGTAGACCTGTATTTGTATTAATAATAAAAATAATTTACAATCTTAGAGTATGGAAAACCATGATACTGACCAATCGCAATTCCATGATACTGACCAATCGCAATTATCTAAGTGTCAGTGGTTTCTCCGTCCGCGCATGTGCAGTAAGTGTTGGCCGTTGCTTCATCCAAACTTGATCAACCAGGTCGACGAGAAATTGGCTCCGCACGAAAGGTCAAATTATCCGAAGAAGAAGTAACCTTTTGAAGGAATCAGTCGAGGCCGGACTGAAAGAAGACTGCAGGGCATTCGAACGACACCCACAACCTTTGCGGGGAAGGCGTTAACGAGTCTCATCGTTCCGTGGGCTAGTCGGTAACTGTGGCCAGTGAAGACTGTGTTGAGGTAAATAGATCGAAACCATTTTTTTCGTGTAGCACAACAAAATTCATCTCAATATAATCGTATTAAGGCACATTTACCGGTTCAATAATATTTTGTGCGCGCGATCATTTAAAATGCTCTGAATTAAATATTCCAGATTTACCAGTCAACACATATGATTGATTGTGGAGCTGTCATTTTCATTTGTTTGCTCTCATCATATCGTATTGCCATGTACTAACCCATATATGCAAATTCTATTTCAGTTCACCGTTGCATGCAACCATATTTAGAAGATATGATATTCGTGTGAATGCAGATTATTATTAAAGAATCGCAAACGAGTTCAAGTTAGCAACGAAACATTTTCTTGGATCTAAGTGAACTGTGTAATTTGAAGATTAACGTGATTTGATTTAATATGTTCAGGGATCAAATATAATTGTAATTCATCAAGCACTAAGCCTTGGCGAATAACACAGTCAAGGCAGATTGGAATATTCGTATACACTTTCCTTCTTTGTTAACGAGTTATATCGTAAAGCACATTTTTGAAGGAAAATCATTGTAAATGATAGAGCAAGCTAGTGCAATTGTAAAGTGTGTTTGGAGCGTGTAGTGGGTGGATTAGTGATGTGCCACTACAGTGCAAGATCTAAGACAATCGTTATCTTGCAGGTTCCTATTCCTGTTCCTATTCCTTTTCCTCTTCACCTTTTTCCTGATCATCCCTCCGTATCTTCATCTTTATCTTCGTCACGCATCCTTATCCTGCTACATTCTTCGTTGAGAGGAACGTGCCGGCGTGTCAACCTTGCCGGAATCTGGAGGGTGGACTGTGAACATCAGCGGAACTCCGGAACGCTACACGATTCCGTGAAGCTGAGTGCCAATCACATACACACATCCCTCCACATTCAAGCACGCTACAACACACTCAGACACTGTATTTTTTTTTGTGTATAAACTATATTCTATGTGTATTCTCCGGAAGATATTTTTTTAGCACGAACGGACAATCGATATTTGTGCTACTGCAAAGACCAAGTGGAGAAGAACAGAAACTTTGCTGTTCCCAAGTGAATGTGCATGATTAATTTCTTTTGTGTGTAATTCATTTCACAGGGAGCGAACGGACATCAGCATTCAAAGCAACAAAACGACATATTCACTGCAGATCATCATCATCGTTACTCATACTTTATTAAATTCAGTTGTTGTTATCACAAATCAAACCTCTTGTTCCATCTTTAGAAAGAAAGTGAAGGGAGTGGACGAAAGTTTAACTTTCCTACAACGGTCTATCGTTCTTGTCTGAGCATTCAACCATCATTTATGAATGGGGCCTTATAAAAACGTCACATAAGGTTGCACCTTTTTGAAACATTGCTGTATGGTGATGCTCTTTTTATGATTTTCCAGGATATATTGTAGCTTGTTTTTGCGTCTTTAAGTTTCCAGATATATTTACTCAGTTCTGTTTGGTTTTTATATTTATCTTTATTAAATGACTGTTTGTGGTTTGCATATCTGGTTTTGAAGTGGTTTTCAGTGATCCCTATGCATGTTTCTTTTTCATTTTCTGATGTCACAGTGGCTTGGTATACAATGTTGTTGTGAAGGCATTTATTGCTCAGGGGGCACTGCTCTTTTTTGATGCAATTGCAAGATTTCCTTTCTTCACCCTTCTTTGCTGTGTTGGTTTTCATTTTATTAGATGCGTCAATTAAATTTTTGAGGTTGGGCATGCGTGAATACGATAGGTTGACGGTGTTTTTGTTGAATATTTTATCAAGTTTGTGTTCTTTTGGGAACGAGGTTGTTAAAATTTTAAAGAATTCTTTTCCTATGTTTGTTTTGAGTTTTCCGTCGTATGGTGGGTTGTACCATGTGATTTTCCTTTCCTGTTTTTCTTATTTCTATTTGTGTTATTGTCTGGATTGCATTGTAGTTTGTAGTTGTACCCACTTTTTTGCAGTGCTTCTTGATATTCTACTGCTGCATTGTTGAATACTCTTTCATTGCATGACAGGTTTGATAGTCTCTGATTTTTGCCATTGGGTATGGCTTTTAAAAAAGATGGTGGGTGGTTGCTTTTGATGTTTACATAGATAGGTGTGTCATTGGGCTTCTTGTATGGTTTATATATATGTAGTTGATGAGATCAAGCGTTATGTCTAAGTAGTTTACTACCTTTTTGTTTGCTTCAATAGTGATTTTTAAGTTGTGGTTTTGGAAGATTTTACATAATTCTTTTTTCTTATTTTCAATGGTTCTTGGGTTGTTGGTTAGTGCAGCAAGGCCGTCGTCTCTGTATAATCCAACTTGTTTTCCGAGTTGTTTATTGATGTTGGATAGCATAAATAGTCCGACCAGTTCGCATGTTTCTGCACCGTCATACGATCCCATGGTTACGTCAAATGTTGAGTTTCTTTTCGTTTTCTTGATCCAGGTTTCATTTTTGCTGTACAGTAGCGTTTTCTTGGTGTGGAATATGATTTCCATTTCTGACCCTGTTATGTCTGTATGGTTACTAGCAAATTTCATAGCTTTGGTGAGCAGTTCCTCATCTATGGATGGGTAAAAATCTACTATGTCGAATGTGATGAATACCGTGTTGCTTTGTTTATCAAGTGTTTTGAACCATTGAATAACTTCATTTGTGTTCTTCCATAGGTTGTATTCATAGTTTGATTTTACGTTCTTTATTGTTTTTTCTGGGATTTTCTTACTTATTTTGCCTAGTTCAGATTTAGATGGGTTTATTAGTCTACATGTTGGGTTTTTGTGAAAGTTAGGCTTGTGGTCCTTGAGTGTTATGAACGCTTTTTTTGTTGCTGTCGCTTCTACCCTGTCACTTAGGTCCATGCGATGTGCAAGTTCTTTTTCTTTAGTGCGGATGTTGTCATGTGTATTTTTATCGGCTTTTTTTGTAGTTTTTCTGAATATATATATAATATATATATATATATATATATATATATATATATATATATATATATATATATATATATATATACAGAGAGAGAGAGAGAGAGAGAGAGAGAGAGAGAGAGGAGAGAGAGAGAGAGAGAGAGAATGGTGGTAAATACCAGCAGAGATTTTTAAAAAATGCTCAACCGGACTGGAGGAATGTTGCTCCCAGTCCGGTTGAGCATTTTGTAAAAAATCTCTGCTGGTATTTACTACATTGTCTTAATTGCTCCTCACGTTGAGCACTTTAATCCAACAGTTTTTAAAATGGACAAAATCAATTTTAAAAATCTACTAAAAACGTACCTTTCGCCAAACCTCAATGCTATATGAAAAGAATGATAGAACAGACAGAAAGGTTTATCAAAAACATGAGATTGAAAGCATTTTTCTTTTTGAACCCTAATGCCAAGAAAGAAGATGAAAACACATATGACTTCAAAACATGGCGAGCTCCACCAGCCATTGAAGAAATGAAGACATTTGAGGATAAAATGAAAAGGATGATAGCCAATATAGAATTCAAAAAATCAAACAACGAATTCCAAACATCGTTAAAAAACGAAATCAAACAAATCCAAAATGACAAAAAAAATATTTGTGAAAGCAGACAAAACCAGCAACTTCTACAAAATGGAAACTAAAGAGTACTCACAGCTTCTCGACAAAAACATCCAAAAATATTACAAAAAAAAACTGATAAAACTACATACGAGTACATTAAAAAAAAAGAAAAGGAGCTTGGGCACCAAATGGACTTAAGCGATAGAGTGGAGACAACAGCAGCAAGAGAAGCTTTCATAACACTTAAAGACCACAAACCCAACTTCCTGAATAACCCAACATGCAGATTGATAAATCCATCCAAATCTGAATTAGGAAAAATCAGCAAAAAAATCTTAGAAAAAGCCATAAAAACATGAGAGAACACTGAGCTCAACCTCTGGAAAAACACATACGAAGCCATACAATGGTTCAAGAAACTCAACAAGCAAGAAAATACAGTTTTTATAACATTTGATATAGTAGACTTCTACACATCTATAGATGAAGATCTGCTCACCAAAGCTATACAATGTGCCAACAAATACACTGAAATATCAGGGTCAGAAATGGAAATCATTTTCCATACAAAGAAAACTCTACTACACAGCAAAAATGAAATCTGGACCAAGAGCGCAAACAAGAATTCAACTTTTGATGTCACAATGGGATCGTATGATGGCGCCGAAACTTGCGAACTTGTCGGACTATTCATACTATCTAACATTTAAAAAAAACTTGGAAAACAAGTCGGAGTCTACAGAGATGACGGCCTCGCTGCGCTGAACGACAACCCCAGAAACATTGAAAATAAGAAAAAAGAACTGTGTAAAATCTTCCAAAACCAAAATCTAAAAATCACTATAGAAGCAAATAAAAAGATAGTGAACTACCTAGATATAACGTTAGACCTCAACCAGCACATATATAAACCATACAAAAAACCAAATGATACATCTGTCTATGTAAATATCAAAGGTAACCATCCACCTTCCATACTAAAAACAATACCCAGAGGCATAAATAAGAGATTATCTAACCTGTCATGCAATGAAACAGCATTCAATAACGCTGCAGCTGAATATCAAGAAGTGTTACACAAAAGTGGCTACAACTACAAACTACAATATGACCCAGATAATGACATGAGCAGACACAAGAAGAACAGGAAAAGAAAGATCATATGGTACAACCCCCCATATGACGGAAGAGTAAAAACAAATATAGGGAAAGAATCCTAACATCATCATTCCCAAAAGAGCACAAATTATCCAAGATAGTCAACAAAAACAGCATCAAATTATCATACTCATGTATGTCCGACCTTAAAAACATCATTGATTCAACCAATAAAATGAAAAGCAGTACAGAGAAAAACGAGGGCGATGAAAGGAAATCCTGCAACTGTATCAAGAAAGAACAGTGCCCTCTGAGCAACAAATGCCTCTACAACAGCATTGTGTACCAAGCCACT
Organism: Conus ventricosus; assembly: GCA_018398815.1. Taxonomy (NCBI): domain Eukaryota; kingdom Metazoa; phylum Mollusca; class Gastropoda; order Neogastropoda; family Conidae; genus Conus; species Conus ventricosus. Next base: position 1,273 of record JAFLJL010003396.1, on the reverse strand, counting down.
GTAACATCAGAGAGCGCAGAAGAAACATATATAGGTATCACTGAAAACCAATTTAAAACTAGATATGCAAAGCACAAACAGTCATTTAACAAAGAAAGATACACAAACCAAACAGAATTGAGTAAATACATCTGGAAGCTCAAAGAGAAAACGATAGACTACAATATATCCTGGAAAATCATAGAAAGAGCAGCACCATACAACATTTTAAAAAGATGTAACCTATGCTCAACAGAAAAGTACATAATACTATGCAAACCACAACTGGCAACTTTAAATACTAGGATAGAAATGGTTAACAACTGCAGGCACAAGTGGAAATTCCTATCAGTGAACAAGAACCAGAAACACACGAAAACCACAGACAGCACGTGATGACAGACAACACAAGCAGTTATAAAACACCGGCAGCACAGACCCACCACATCCTGACGATTGCATCCGCATGAAACAGCGCTGTGGATGTTTTAAACCTTACCTTTTAACAAATAAATATATATATATATATATATATATATATAATATATATATATATATATATATATATATATATATATATATATATATATACATTTAAATATAAGTGTTTTAAAATGAAAAAGGTAAAACCGACAAAATTCTTTCGAGCTGAATGCTCTCTTCAGGAAGAGAGCATTCAGCTCGAAACAATTTTGTCGGTTTTACCTTTTTCATTTTAAAACCTTATTTTAAACTGGTATGTCGCTCCCTACTTGGTTGAGCACTTTTAGCATTCTGAGTGGCGTTTTAACTCTAATTTTATTTTTATTTGTATATATATATATATATATTATATATATATATATATATATATATATATATATATATATGTGTGTGTGTGTGTGTGTCTGTGTGTGTGTGTCTGTGTGTGTGTGTGTGTGTGTGTGTGTGTGTGTGTGTGTGTCTGTGTGTGTGTGTGTGTGTGTGCTAGCTCTTTAGTTTAACGTCTATTCACTATAAGTGTTATTAGACAAAGTGGTGTTGTGTGTGTGTGTGTGTGTGTGTGGTGTGTGTGTGTGTGTGTGTGTGTGTTGTTTGTGTGTGTGTGTGGTGTGTGTGTGTGTGTGTGTGAATGTATGTCGTGTGTTGTGTGTGTGTTGTGTGTGTGTGTGGTGTGTGTGTGTGTTGTGTGTGTGTGTGTGTGGTGTGTGTGTGTGTGTGTGTGTGTGTGTGTGTGTGTGTGTGTGTGTGTGTGTGTGTGTGTGTGTGTGTGTGGTGTGGTGTGTGTGTGTGTGTTGTGTGTGTGTGTTGTGTG